>JANHFT010001786.1:113673-126568 GCA_032467955.1 Pseudoxenodon macrops | reverse complement strand
ACCTCATTCGGCTGGCGAAACACTCCCACACCGATCCCTGCAACCATAGCTCTTCCAACGGTCGGGAAAAAGGTCCAAAGGAGAAAAACGCCATCGCCTCCCTCGCTGGGAAACTAGGTGATGAGCGCCATCTTGAGCATGCGTAGAAGAATGCGTAGGTACAATCAATCAATATATGATATCTCAGAAGGGTATCTTCTGAGTCTCTCTACACCCACTATTTAGCTGTGAACTAGATTGTCTCTTATTTAACCATTCCCATTTCTTCACCCTGCCACTCAAAGTCTTTCTCACATACCATTATATCTATTCCCGAATAATAGATAATGTGTCTTTTATTTCAATTTTTGTTTTGTTTTCTCCTTTCATTTTTATCAAATATTATTATTAAATTTATTTTCCACCTATCTTGCCATGTGGCTACTCTAGGCAATGTACAACTATGAAAAAGGAAGAAATGAAATGGAAATTTAAGCAAAGCAAAAGTAGAATACAACAATAAACAAAATAACTAATAAAAAGGAGGAGAGGAGAGTGGTGGTGGTGATAGATGATAGATAGATAAATAGACCTGCTTTTTGGGGTGGGCTTAAATATACGCCCTCCCCCGAAAATAAGCCCTCCTGAAGGGGTGGTTGGGGCCAGCATAGCAGGCAGCCCTTCCCTTCCCCAGTTAGCCAGGGGCAGCTGAGCCCCTTAAACTGGACCCGCAGATCAGCTGAGCTGATCCGGAGATGCCTCTCCCACCCCAGTGTTTTTGGCACTCGCCCACCTCCCATCCATTTCCCCCTGCCTAAAAACTCCCACCCCACTTGCAAGAGAGCAGCTTCCTGGCACCTCTTGCCAAGTTGTGCCCACCCAGCGGACAACCCCCTCCTCCACCGGGCAGAGCACCATTCACCAATGGAGCGGTAAGAGGCCGGCCGGGCCGGCCGCCTGCAACAGAGTCTTCCGGGAGCCGGGGCACAGTCTTCCGTCAGCGACCGCTGTGGAAGTGTGCACCCCGCTCTGTGCTTCCAGCTGCATGCGGGGCTGTGACTCCCTTTGCCGCCTCTCTGCCTCAGTTGCCAGAACACATGGCAGCAGGTGGCTGGCCTGACTGGCCTCTTCTCCACAGCTTAGGGGTGCAGTTTGGGGCTGGCAGGTGGGAGAGGGGATGGGGCCGGGCATGGCTGGACACAAGACTCTGTTATTATCCCAGATAATGAAAGGTTTAAAAAATACAGCATATTTTTGTGAAAAATACCTACCAAAGTGCTATTGTCAAATGATACCACAGTTCTTTCTTCTTTTACCTATATTCCTTGGGGAATATCACCTATAAGAAACCACTTGAAAATGAATAGGAAGCAATAATGTCAGATGCTGTGTTAAGGGGAGTGGGTTTACTAAAGCAGAACCTAAATTCAAGCAAAAAAAGTAATCAGGTAGATATAATTGGATAATGAAAACTTGTTAAATTGTTTTCGAATACTGAAACAAATCAATTAACAATCTATCTTACTGGTGACAAAACAATGAGGCATCTTCCTACTTCGCATGTGTAAATTAAGCTTTATGATGTACAAACACTAATTTCTGATTGAAAAATAACAATAGCTGCCTACAGGAACTTGGCAATTAAAAAGACTTTATGTCTTTCAGCTCCCATAATGAAGACTGTAGAAATGGCTTGCCAGATGGATCTGCTAACATACTATAAGATTTCAAGCAACTACCCAAGCAGATTCATATAAACAAAATTGCCTTTTTGGTATTTTCTTCAGCAAGTTGCTTCTTGGATGGCATCATTAATCTCGCTGTGTAACTGAACAAGATCCATCCCTATTTTTTGTGTGTGTTCAGAAGGCTTGTATTTTGAAACAACAAAGATTTAAAAGATACTGGCTTTGAAAGATACGTCCTTTTATATTTCCCTTGGGATGATTCATTGGAAAGCTTCTACTCATAGTGTAAACTACATCAGAATTAGAAAAGGGTAATGCGGAGTTGTTCAGAGAATGGTGGACAACGAGTGTAAGTTTTTTTCCTATCACAAATAATCCCTAAGAATTTCCTATCTAAGAATCTTGGTGTAGTGAACCTGTTCTGTACGCCATTCAGAGGTTGGGATTAGGAGTTCTACAAGGACAGTGTTTCAGAGTGAGATTCATTACGTTTTGTTTTTAAAAAATGAGTACAGTTCTACTTTGAACCACATCATCAGTAAGCCCTTGTTCATACAATTGGGAAATAATCTGTTTTTATCTATTCCAGAACTGTCTGCATCTCTTTGAGCCTGGTTATCCAATTCTAATTCAACACCACCAATGCTATTCCAGATTGTTGTTGCTTCTAACCACATCGTAAGATATTTAAACTGAAAGTGTTAGCAGTTGGATTTTTTTTAAACTAGAGGATAAAGATGTGGATGTACAGGGGAGATGGATATTTGAATATTTCAATTTTCAATATTTTAAAAGTCTATACTGTGGCTTAGCTTTTTCAAAACAGCCAAGGTCGGCTTGGTGCTGAAATATCTTATTTTGGAATCTTGAACTCTGCAATTACAATCTCAAAACAGAAATGCAAAACCAAAACCAAATTATATATCAAAATAAATATTTCTGAGATGCTTGTTAAGACAGATTCCAAAGGTGGGGGGAGTTTCTGGTTTGATTTGGCTTCTCTGAGTACTTCATGAGGGAGTGAGGTATTCTCAGTGTAACCATACATCCTATTTGTAGTCAGGAGGTGGCACTAAAATTCTTTTAGAAGCTTTCACCGAGTAATGGATTATTCACCATGACACTGATTCTGCTATCACAGTACTTAATGGTTAAGGGAAGGCACTGTGGAAATAATTGTTTTTCTGTAGTTGGTACTGAGCTACCTCTGGAGGGCAGAATAAGTCCATCCATAGCATGTGGAAATTAACAGTACTGTATCTTGGAAGCATCCATATTCAAAACTTCTTTCGAGGCATCTGGAAGGCCTCACATTTCTTGTTGAGCTTGCTTCTACATTTTCTCTAATAGTTGTTTCTGTAACTTCAACAATTTATTCTGTCAGATCAGATTCAGTTTCCTTTGCAGTTTAAAAAAAATACAATTATTAATACGATTATTAATACGATTCCAAATACTGGATTGTAATTAAATTGAATTTCTGCAGTCAATTAGTTGCAATGTTTTGACCAAAAGTTAATAAACAATAGATTTTTGCTTCATATATATTATAATATATATAATCTATGTTGGAAATCAAGCATAAAAAATATTTTTGGCCAAAAGATTCTCCAGAAAATAAAAACAGACTTTTGTTTCAAATATAAACATATATCTTATTTTTATCTAGCATATTGAAAATCAAACTTTTCTAATTTGACCAGAATCATATTTAATTTAAAAGCATACAAAGGTTCAAAAGAAGAAAAATATTTTAATACAATAAATGAAATAACAATGGATTATCCCAATATGATCATTCCTTTTAAGAGAGTAGGAATATTGATAACGCTTTCAACTAATGTTAAAAATTAGTAATGTCTCATTGGGGGAAAAAATAGTTATCATAATTTTAATTTGGATATTTTAGGATGTTATTCTTTTTCTATAATTCAGCCAGATAGTGTTGAATTAAAAATATAGCAGGTAAATATTAATTACACTACATCCCAAGAAAATACTACTTCAATAGAAGTTATTTATCACACTGAGAGCATCTGGAGCAAAAATGCTCCAACTGATTGGGAGACATTTATGAGTGGTAATATGTGGTACAATATTCAGTGATGAGAAAAGTAACATTTTACACCTAGGCAAAAAAAACACCAAATGCACAGATATAGAATAGGTGGTATCTTGCCCAATAGCAGTCATTGTGAGAGGAACCTGGTAGTCCTAGTGGACAATCACTTAAATATGAGCCAGCAGTGTGCTGCAGCTGCCAAAAAAGTCAATGTCTCAACAGAGGGATAATCTAAAGATCACATGAGGTGCTAATACTGCTTTATACTGCAGTAATGAGAATACACTTGGAATAGCGCATCCAGCTTTTGTTACCACGACACAAAAAAGGATATTGAGACCCTAGAAAAAGTGCAGAGAAGAGTAACAAAGACGATTAGGGGTCAGGAGGCTAAAACACATAAGAATGATTACAGGAACTGGAATTCTCTTAATCAAATTAAGAGAAGGACTGGGAGTGACATGATAGCAGTCTTCCAATATTTAAGGGACTGTCACAGTAAAGAGAAGGTTAATCTATTGTCCAAAGCACCTGTAGGCAGGACAAGAAGTAAGGATGGAAATTTATCAAGTAGAAATCTAATCTAGAGCTAAGAAACTTCCTGACAGTGAGAGGAATTAGTGGAATGGCTCGTCTCCAGCTGGGAACTCCATCACTGGAGGCTTTTAAGAAGAGATTGGATATCCATTTCTCTGGAATGGTATTTTGTTTCCTGCTTGAACAGGGGGTTGGGCTAGAAAACCTCTAGGTTTCCTCCTAACTGTTATTCTGTTATGGTGTAGCTGCCTACTCTTAAGATCTATAGCTAAAAGGCAGCTCATAAAAGCCCACTTTTGTAATTTGATGATATGAAACCTGAGGGGAGGGAGGATAGAACACCATATATCATTAAAAGTTCGATCTCTGTTAGTAGATTCATACAAGCAAATCTCCACTTAATGCAGAGCCATCTAGTGATGAATGTTTAGGGATAAGATAAAGGATTTATACAGCATTTAGTGGATAACATGTCTTCATAGGTAATCTTTCTCTGTTTTGAAGCTGTAAAACAAATATTAATTCTACAAAGTGGAAAGAGTGATTGTATGAATTTGCTCTTACAACAGCTCTACATCAATCCATCAAAGATGCTTGGGAAAAAGACATTTACGTAGCATGTGTTTTTTTTCTCCTTTGCCTGTCTCAAGCTGCTCTTTACACTAATCCTTTTTAAAGTTTCTGTAGGCAGAGAGGATGATTTCTGCGATACTTTTAGTTTAACTTGATAGCTACTTTGACTCCATTCTGCCATCACGTATAAACTACAAATGCTGATATAGCAGAAGAACACAACACTGACTGCATCCACATGTGCATCTGGGGGAGGGGGAGAAGCATGTTGTGACCCTTTCATAGAGCTAGAAGCAGCACCTAACATCTGTATACAAATAAGAGATCACCAGCAATTTGTGATAACCCACCACTGATACCTGCTTTGGATTCACCTGTCTTGGGGAGCCTTGAGTAGCAGCTTGGTTCTCCAGCCTCTTATCTCCTTCTTTGTTGCCATTGCTATCCCTTTGGAAACTGATGTAGGCATCCTAGATCCTATGCAATACACATTGACCACTTCATTGGCTTACAGGCTGTCAAACCCCTGGCCCACGGGCTGGATGCATCGTATACTGGCCATGCCCATGCCCGGTTTAGCGAAGGTGAAAAAAGTCCCAATATGTCAAGTGACACCACCGTGACAATGTGAGTTTGACACCCCTGTCTTACAGCAACCTTTGTCACTATGGTGCCCTTCAGATTCAATGAATTACATATCTGATAATGCAAGATATAATCCAAACAACTGAAGCACAACTGAGTAATGAAGATCAGAAAAGGAGAAATGCAGCATAATGATTTATACTATTTTTGACCACAAACTTACAGAAATATCAAAGTAAGGCAAGCAAGTCACTGATTTTGGTAAGGACACCCAAATAATATGCCTTAGTATTTGCCAGATCTTTTAGCAGTTTTACTTTAGTGAACTCCAAATGAGAAAGTTCAAAGTAAACGAACAATAGCAATGGAATTAGCAGCCAGATGCTTCTACTGGCAAATTCCTCAACTGTGAGATAACTTGCTCAAAATTAAATACTTCTTAAATGCTCCTCAAATTGGTTCTTTCAGAACTGCATTAGAGAAACTAAACTCAGATGCTTCCAGATAGAGGATTGTATTATTTAACTTTCAGCATTAACTTTATCATTAGCTCAAGTTTTCCTCTATAGAAGCTAGGTATTAAAAACTAAGTGTTCAGAAAGTACAAGATGACTACAAAAGAAAAGGCATAACATCAAAAATGATCACTAAAGCCACATGAAGGATCCCTACTCATCTTAAATACAACTCTTGAGACTTTATTAATGCCTGCACTTTACTCTTGCTATACAATGTGTATTGGAAGATATGTACATATTTCAAACATCACAGGAGGAACCAACATATGAATTCAGAATGTGTTCTTCTCCGTATAAAGAAATGAAGTTGGGCTGCAGGTGTGATGGATTTCTTGATTATGTGGCATCAAGTCATTTCTGACTCCTAGCAACCAGATGGATTTTCTCCATCATATCCAACATACAACATATGTATATATCATATACAACATATCCCTAATCTGTTCTTTCAAGTCTCCTACCTGTGCATCCATCACCATTAAAACTGAACCCATCCACATTGATTAATTAACTCTTTATACGGTAATGTTTTATTTCATTTAGTTATTAGTTATACCATTGCTACAACCAAAACAATTCTTTGTAGCTTATTGTCTCAGCTTTGAGGAAACCGATAAAAGCTGCTCAGGGAATATTGACTAAAATATAAAAACTTTTTTTTTGAGATGTATATCCCTGAAAAATACATTTATCCATGTATTTGTTACATCCTGTCAAATAGATGTGCACAAATTGTAAAAGGGAGCTCTTATTTGATTTTGAACATGTTCTTTCAGTCCCTGAGCACCTGTGTCATGTCAGACACGCCTATTTATGTAAGGCACTCACAATGAAGAACAAAGCTGCTCTGTAGGATGATTTCACTTAAAGTACTTTGAAAATTGAAAAATGAAAACATCTGTCTCTGTCTTATAGAAAACCAGATATTGGAGTTGGAAGCTATCCTTCTGTTATTTGTTTGTTTGTTTGTTTGTTCATATTCTAAGGCTGCTCATCTCAGTGAATGATTCTGGGCAGATATCAGAAAATTCAGAAAATATATTACGACGTTACTTGTTAAGGTGTCACCCATAAAAGACAGAGCTGAGAAACAGACACTGCATACATCTAAAACTACTTTTATTAGAACAGAATCTTGCAAGCCTGAATGTGCTTCCCTTCCTTCCTTCCTTCCTTATCCTCATGTGAAATGGAAGAGGAGGCTGTATGAGGCATTTTCATAAACCATTTTCTTGGTCTGGGCTCATGCCTCATTTGTTTGACTATTGCCTTGGCCATGGACCTTTTGTCCTTCAAGACTGTCTTCTATATTCATTATACCCTTTAAGAGTCTTGTGAAGGAGAGTATTGGACAAACAGAGGCATTGCATCTGGTTGTGGTTTATAGGTACTCCCCCTCCCATTTTGAGGAGCAATATGCAGCCATCTCTGTGGTGTTACCACTGTTTTGCTGCAAGCCGTATCACATGTTTTCTTGTGGAATCCTATTTCTCAGTTACTGTATATTAATCACAAGAGGCCTAGCTGATTGGCTGGCAAAAGGGGGAAAAATTGTTTAGGCAATGACTACCATTTCATTACCTTTTACTGAAAGAAATCTGTATGCCCTCCATCTTTGAAAATGTATCTTTCATGCAGTGTTTCATTTAATGGTTTCTCATATTTGCTTTACATAGTTTTAAGTATTGCTTTAATATTAATAATTAAAATATTTCTGTTTGTAAGTGTTTTTTAAAATGTTTTGGTATTTGGGGTATTATTTTCTTCTCATTAAAGTATCACTTTAACAATTAAACCATTTCATTTTTATTTTTATAGTTTTTAAGCAAAGTTTAGATGGTGTTTGTGTGAACAATAGTATAGAAATAATATCCGCAATTTTATGAATACACATCCAGGGATGCCACTAAGAGAGAAACACTATGAGAAACTAGAGACCACTATCATGTGGCACCGATGTACTTTAATGTATATCGTAATGTGTTGATCAACAAAGAATACTTAGCTAAATTAGTCTTTATTCCAATTCAACTGGATTAATAGTTTATCTGAAAATAATTATGTACAAATGAAATCATATCAGGGCATTCATAATTCATTTAAGGGGTGTGCATAAGTGCACTAGCGTGCATTCCATCCCTGTCCTACTGTTCCCATTTATTCGTACCCATTTTGTGTATTAATACCCACATTTATACTTATTCCTGTTATCTCGTACATATGTGACAAAATAAATAAGCAAAATAAATTCGAACTGGTGTCTTCTCTGTTTTTAACTTCAACTTACATCAATCCTAGCATGGCACATGGCAAGTGATTCCTTCACAATGTTCATAAATGTTTATCATGTTCAGATAGTGTTATCTCTCTAAGGAGAAGCTTCAGATTTCATATGGATGAGCAAAACCCACAATAAGATCACATCGTCTTTATGTATGCGAACATTTCTATCATCTTTATTTTCTAGACACCGAAGACAGAACGCAATAATTACAAATCCGAGTGACTAAGAAATTCACATTTTGTGCATTTCTTCAGTCCCCTTGAAGCAGACAAGTTTATTCTTCCCCTGGTGTCTGTTTTCCAACTTCTCGAGACTTCACTCTCAGTTTGTTCACTTGCGATTCTGCAATATCAGCCCTTTCTTCAGCTTCTTCCAGCTCATGCTGAATTTTGCGGAATTTGCTGAGGTTAAGATTGGATTGCTCCTCCTGAGAATGAAAAAGGTATGGTTAAAAAATAAGTCTACTTATGGGGTATATATGGCTGTGAAAGTTGGACCATAAGAAAGGCTGACCGCCAAAGAATTGAGGCCTTTGAACTATGGTGCTGGAGAAGACTCCTGAGAGTCCCTTGGACTGCAAGGCAATCAAAGCGGTCAGTCCTAGAGGAGATCAATCCTGACTGCTCTTTAGAAAGCCAGATCCTGAAGATGAAACTCAAATACTTTGGCCACCAAATGAGAAGGAAGGACTCACTGGAGAAAAGCCTAATGCTGGGAAAGATTGAGGGCAAAAGAAGGGGACAACAGAAAATGAGGTGGCTGGATGGAGTCACTGAAGCAGTCAGCATGAGCTTAAATGGACACTGGGGGATGGTAAGAGGACAGGAAGGCTTGGAGGAACATTGTCCATGGGGTTGTGATGGGTTGGACATGACTTCGTAGCTAACAACAACAAGATGAGACCAAATTCCAGTTAATTTAGCATTCTTGTATGAATATCAGAAGCTAGTAAATTTGGTGAATACCAGAAGCTGGTGGACAGCAAATAACCTTCTATCTAATTTTCTATTATATTATGAATCAAAGTTCCCACAAGAAATGGAAAATGCATAAAATATTTATTAATGCATTAGGTATCATTGAAGGTTAAGCTAAAGAGATGAATTACTCTTATTTCTCAAAAGGAAAGACCATTGCAAAGTGGGATTTGCTTATGATGTGCAAATTTCCATATTGCGCCAAAAAAATAAATAAAGGCAATTTTATCTGCAAAATGAATTTTGTATTCTATTTCAAGAGAGCATCTTCTAGATTGGCATAATATCACTTTTTGTGTAAATATTTTAAACAGCAAGCAAATACTTGCATCAATAAACTTTAAAGTGTGCATACATAGAAACCTATCTGAACTTATTATACTTACTGGTATCAATCATACTGTATTAATTGAAAGGATTTGGTCTAATCTCATAAAGAAACAGGCAAACTCTTGGCTTTCCTCTAAAGTAAGAATATATCATTCATTCCATCCATTACTGTGCTATAATTATGGTAAGTGAAGCAGAACAGAATCGATGGAGCAATTTATCAATGCATTCTGAACTTGTATAGCACAGATGACGTCATGCAATTGCAGATACTGTCTCTCAAACTATAAATGTCTAGCAAACCTGTGTTGTTCTTTTTCTCTTCCACTCAGATACTTTCATACTTCATATTTTTGTTTGGAATTTCTATATAAACATGATCTTTTATTTTTGTACATTAGAAAGAAGAAAGCTACCCTGTTTCCCTGAAAATAAGACCTCCCCGGATAATAATCAGGCTTTTGAGTGCATGTGCATAAGCATAAGTGCATAAGCAGTCCCCCAAAATAAGCCCTCCCCAAAACACAGCAGCAACCATGAGATGACGACGCTCACCACCTCCTGCACCTCAAAAATAATAAGACCTCCCCGAAAATAAGGCCAAGCGCTTATTGTCTTATTTTTGGGGAAACATGGTATGATCTCAAATTCCAGATTTGGTTTAATAAGGGCCACTAGTAAATTAATGGTGAATGGCTTAGGGCTAAAAAGAGAGATGCAAAAGGCTTGTGTGTACACAACCAAAATAAGGTTGTTAGCATAGGTTGTAGCAGAGTGGTGATTCCTAGTAAGGCCAGGTATTTCCTGTGCATTGTTGCTATTTCCTGTACATAGTCCTTCAGTAGTATGTGCATATTTAGTTTTGTTTTGGTTTTTCTATTATTTTTTACTATACTGAATAAAAATTGAAATGAGGTGCTTGTAAAACAGGTTTGAATGGGCACGACAGAGTCAAATCACTCTTAACACTGGAGAAGAAGCTGTGGTTCATCCTACATTTTTTCCAATACTAGAGGTTTTGAGGATATTTACAATTCTTAGCAGCTGGGGAGCCTTGATGATGGAAAGACATCATTTTTGAGTTACACACTTTTCTTGGTTTCAAAGACAGGGCAGAAGTGGGTTTCAGCAGGTTTTGACCAGTTCTGGAGAACCGATAGCGGAAAGTTTGAGTAGTTTGGAGAACCGGTAAATACCACCTCTGACTGGCCCCGCTCCTATCTATTCTCTGCCTCCGGAGTCTCAGCTGATCGGGAGGAAATGGGGATTTTGCAGTAACCTTCCGCTGGAGTGGGGAGGGAATGGAGATTTTGCAGTATCTTTTCTCTGCCACACCCACCAAACCACGCCCACAGAACCAGTAGTAACAATTTTTGAATCCCACCACTGAGACAGGGTATGCTAAATATTTGAATTCTAATGTCTACGGCTATCTTGTGCTGCAGGGGGATGTACTCAGTGGTAGAATTCAAATAATTTAACAACTGGTTCTCTGCCCTAATGACCGGTTCACCAAACTGTTCAGAAAGTTAGCAACCGGTTCTCCCAAAGTGGTGCGAACTGGCTGAATCCCACCACTGAATGTACCACGTTACATCACAATTATACATATCTCATGGCTTTCTCTATTGGTTTCAATGGGAACTCTCATTTCTGCACTTGAAGAGAGAAAAAGAAAAAAAACTGATAGGAACCAGATGTTGTGCATGTGTTTCTATAGCAATTACATCTCTGATTGTGGTAGATGTTCAATTGCCAGTTACTTTCTATTGTTCCCCTTGTATTCTCTTTCGATTAGAAAGAAATTGAAATAAACTTTCCAATAGTTTCACTTTTATGAAAGAGGAACAAAAACAATTTAGTAGGCTCCAATTCCTACAGAGAGAAAGTAAGAAAAACTGGCTAAGGAAAGGAAATCTAGGGGGGCAGTTTCTCTCTTAATTCCCCTGCTGTGCAGAGCCCAGAGAAATAACATAAAAGCCTAAACCTATGAACAGGAAGTTTATAAATAGCATTTGAACATATCTTTGTTGTGTGGAATTTGCTTGTGAGTACAGATTCTATAGTATGAGCGCATGGTTGCAAGATTGTTTGGAGCTTCTGTTTTAACAATGTATAGCCATTTGTGTTGAAAGTCAGAACATGCGTGCTTAAGAAATAAACAAAAAACAGTATAATTTTAAAATTGTGGGGAAAACGAGGTTCCTGCATATGGCTGTAAACTATACATATTTTGAAGGAAATGAAATACTGCCTGAGAAAGCAGCTGACATAATTGTTATGTTTTACTTGCTTTTTTTCTCATATCTCAGTTAAAACTCCTCTTTATCTGTGTCTCTCCGTGTGAACTTTTCTATTTTCTTTATCCAAAGGAAATAGTGATCCTGCACTTCGACTTCAGCTAGAGTTACAGAGGCCTCATTAAAGATTAAGAAATGGGAAAGTGCATTCTCTCCTTTGGAATTCTTTATCTGTGACTTTTTAATTGCATGTCAATTATACCGATATTACCTGATTTTTGAACAATACAGTTGTGATCTCAGTAGTTTTATTTTTTTTGTATCACGCCAGCCAACCTACTCAGGGCTGTAAAATTCTGTATGATAAACCCAAACCCATTTATGAAAGCACAGTCTTCTTTTTAACAAAATGTCTGCTAAAGGATTAAAACTTATACACTTTGAGCTTCCCTGATAATTTTTTTTTAGATAATGCTGCCTCGTTTGGGCTTCAAAAATCCAGATGACCCTTAGGTAGTAATAGAGTTATCAGCCCATATTTGCTATTCCCTGGTGTAGGAGTCCCCAACCTCTGGGCCACGGGCCACTATTGGATTTTGACCCATTCAGAACCAGACCGTATGACTGGCAGGAGAGCTCATGCACAGTTCCACTTGAGCAAGTGACAGGCACTCACACTCGTGCTTCATTTGTGCAAACCGTGTGTGCACCTGCCCTTTGTGCAAATGAGCTACGTGTGCCTGCCACTCACACAGAAACACCTGCTCTCCCTCCCTGCTGGGCCGCTAAGCTAGAAAGGTTGGGGACCCCTGCTTTAGTGGTCATCTGGATTTTTGCAGAACTAGCATATCTACTAATCCAGTTCTCGGAAATCACAAATCATTTGATATGGAATATATCATCATATATATCAATACAGATACGATACATTTGATGTAGAAAGTAAAGGCCAAAGAGATGTGATTCCTAAGCTGGGAGAGGGGTTCCAAAAGATCCCACGAACAACATCCTCTGAGCAGAAGAGTGCAGCAATAGGAACAGCTAAGATCTCACCTAGAACCTTCAAACTCACAGATTCTGATAGAAGAACCAAGATGGAGGGAGACACAGACCACCCATAAG
>JANHFT010001786.1:92029-105833 GCA_032467955.1 Pseudoxenodon macrops | reverse complement strand
ATAAGAAGTCATAGGATACAAGCAACAAGTTACAGTCCTGCAGTCGTAAGTGGGAGGAGATGGGTGATAGGAATAATAATTAGGTAAATAAGTAATGAACATTACTAACTTACAAGTAAATGACTTCACACAAAATAGGTGTTACATAAATGTGGCAGGTTGCAAATGGAATGTTTATACAGATCCTTTACTAGCTACTTACTCCTTGATTCTTGAAAGGTTAGGAAAAATCAATTTCCTGAAAATAGTTAAAAGAATATGAAAGATTTTTACTGTAGTGATGTGCTTGGTATTACAAATGTAAATGGCTTCCCTTTTTTATGTTTGTCTTTTAAAGTGTACATTTTAATCAGTGCTTTCTGGATTTCTAAAAACTTTCTCTCATGAAGCAGGCCCTACTCCTGCTTACATTTTTGCAGTCCTGAGAGAAAGAATTATTTAATAGAGCTGTGCTATGCTCCAAATTAAATTCCATAAAGATGCTTCTGAGTGCCCAGGGAGCAAATGTGCACTGTCTGCAGTTCTTTAAAATAATCCACATCTTCCAGAAACATGTGGTAATAGAGGAAGAATTTCAATATACCTACTTCTGCTGCTACTTGCAGAGAAGAGAACATGTAAACATTCAAATGATATCCATATGAAGGGAACAAATTAACAGTATTGAGGAAAGGAAGAATGTTTGTCCATATTTTAATCTATAAGAGAGATGTCAGTGAGATGTCACCAAAAATTGGTCTTAGAACATTTTCAGACGTTTCAGGATCACATGAAATGTTAGTACCACTTTATAAACCTTGGTAAGGCCACACAAGGAATATTACATCCAGTTTTGGTTGCCACCATATAAAAAAGGTGTTGAAACTCTGGAAAGAATACAGACAAGAGTAACAAAGGTGATTAGGGGGATGGAGACTAAAACCAGACGTGGGTTCCTGTCGGTTCGGACCAGTTCTCTAGAACCAGTCGCAGGAATTCCGCTCGCTCACCAAACCAGCAGCGAAAGCTGGCTGGACACCCCCACGAACCGGTCTTCCAGCTTGAAATCTGTTCACCAGAGCGAAATTTAATCAAAAATAACCCTATGTACAAAGCCTCCTGCACATGCACAGATGATTTTACGCTCATGCGTGCAAAACGCACACTTCCGGCACAACCCCAAACTGGTAGGGAAGGTAAGTAGAATCCACCCCTGACTAAAACATATGAAGAACGGTTGCAGGAATAGGGTATATTTAGTTTAATGAAAAGAAAGACTAGGAGTGACAGGATAACAATGTTGACTGCCACAAAGAATGTAGAGGGGTGTCAACCTATTCTTCAAAGCACCTAAAGGCAGAACAAGAAGCAATGGATGGAAACTAATTAAGGACAGAACCAACCTAGAAATAAGACATTTCCTTGCCTTCAGAAGTTGTGAGTGTCCATCACTTTAAGAACAGATTGGACAACCACTTATCTGAAATTGTACAGGGTCTCCTGCTCGAGTAGGAGGTTGGACTAGAAGACCTCCAAGATCCCTTCCAATATCCTGTTATTGTGTAGTAAAGGTCAAAATGGTTGCAGTGGTGGTAAGAGCACCCAGAGCGAATTAGGGAGGGTATTTATTGTCTTTTCTTGTGCCACATTTGATTTGAAACAATATCAGAACACTTTGTCCAGAAACAACTAATGTACCATATGTAGAACCCTCAAATTCCCAGGACTCTGATAGAGAGCTGAGAATCAAAGAAGGCATGTCCCACTCATAGGGTTGAGAAGGGAATTTATATGATTACGTTCTTGAGCTTGTTTTTTCTTCAGCTAACAATAGTAAAGACTATTGTTTAAAAATAAAGAGCTTAAAAAACAGATTACAGAGTTTGCACACAGTGAATTGTAATTACAGTTTATGAGGTGCTTATTATATCAACAACTGGCAGGAGAACCTCTGAGCAACAGGTGACCCTAAACATGTGATGTCCTAGTAGCCAGGATCTCCCCCCCCCGTTGGTTCAATGATCTGAAAAACTAAATTGGGGCGGGGGAGAAACCCGGAGGCTGTATATTTTCATTGGGCCCCTGGGGAAGTCTGGAATACAGATTCCTTCTGCTTTGCTGGAATATAGCCAAAAACTTTCTAGAAGTTCAGCTTTGACAGAGCCTTGTTGAAGAAGGGGGAAACCAACCTTCCACCCATCGCCCACAGGACTCTAAATCTGACATTTCCCACAGTTTTTTAAAGCAGTGATGTCGCTGTGTCAGCAATATCGTCTGAATCTTATGCATTCTATTGTTAGCAAAGGTTCAGTCAAAGCTTCCAAGGGATTTCAAATACTTCTCTGTACTCTCGAGAAGTTCCTTCAGTAGAAAACTCCAAGAATGACAAAATATCGCAACTGTATCTGTATTCAGTAAACGCCTTTTCATACCAGATTTGTTTTAATACAAGAAGCAATAAAATGGAATGAGATGTGCCATATTTGATTCATTAGAGGTATAATATATTTTGTATGTATAGCTGAAATAAATAAAATGTAGGATACGTTTCAGGGGGAAAAAACCTTTCATATAAATGTCTCCTTTATGTCTGAGAAGTGAAATTTTCTTGACGTTTGGTATATGAAGAGAAAACTTTTGTTTTAATTTCAAAATTGCATACTTAACAAATGATAAGTACTATTGAATTGCTTGGGAATTTCTTTTGAGGAGCTTGAATTATGACAGTTGGGTTCCAACAAATATTGTAGACATTCCTGTCATTTTATTTCTCAGAGGCCTTCGTTATATTTTCCTTCTGCAAAGGACAGCAATTCATTGCTGATTATTTAACTGAAAGTAACAGTAGTCCTTAACATACACAAAGATCCCAGTTATGAATAAATATATTTCAGAAGATCTGAACCTACCTATTTATCTATTTATTAAATGTATGTGCCACCAGTCTTACTATCCAAAGTGATCTTGCATTATTACATGCTCCATATGTTATATGCTATATTTTGTACTAACGAGTATACTTATAGGACTTACAGAACTACTGCCTATCATTTCTGTTTCACCTGAGAGGGGATGCCAAGGGGGGTCTTCCCTCCTACATGAAAATAAAGGGTGGGGTCTAGGAAATTATCCTTCTTACTATGCTGCACTTTAGAGTAGCATACTCCTGACGTATGTAGGACTCTCAACTTGCTACCTTTTCAAAAGGCGATAAAGGCTATTATGTGAGACATATAGGACAAGCTGCCTTATTTGGTTGGAGTTTCCATAAATAGTGTTTATTCTATTTTTAAGAGGCTGGATAACTATATAGGGATTGTTTAGTTATACTGATTTTTTTTTCATGCTGTAAACCTTCCAAAGTCTTCGGGCAATAAATAATTGGTGTATAATTAACAAAATAAATAAATCATTCCATTGTGATAAACATTGGATTGGATAAGAAGATCAGCAGTGTTTGAGGAGTTCAGCCGCTTGAAGTTATTTGGCGATTAGGATGTCAGAAATTGTTCAGCCTGTTTTTCAGGTTTTACAGGCAGGAATATAAAAATTGAGGGCTTCTAGGCAGTAACTGCTCTCATCCCTTAAGCCTTAAATATTTACAATTAAAAAAATGTTCTGAAATTACCATTTGGAGAGCCTGGGGAGGGGAGAGTTCTTGTAGAATCTGTAAAATGGTTACTCCAAAACATAAAGGTTCATAATATTGCAATCACAATAAGGACAAATGTAGATTTATGAAAAACTTTTTAAAAAAAAGAAGAACATTGAAATGAGCATAAGAGAAAAGGTGGTCTACCCAAAACAAAATATATTTTAGTCAAAGATCATTCCAAATTTTCTGTGGGATATTTTCGAGGGTCTTCGTGTTCTTTTTGAAAAATTATACCTCATTTAAATACAAAATGTCATAGAAAATAACACTCATATGTTTGTTAGGATCTAGAAATACAGTCCTGTGCTCAGTGGCAGTATGTTTCAGGTAATATTCTGAGTTAAATATAGGATAGGTTTCACCATTTTGTGATCCTTCTACAGATATCCAGGTGGTTATAAGTAAAAGTCCTACCAGAAATGCACAGTGAGTCATTCTAACTCACCGTGTCCGTTATTTCTGTGGTTTATCCTGAGATACATTTTTATATTGCTTACAAATTAATGGTTTAATATAGATTTTAACTGTAGCTTCCCCAATTGTAGATTTCAATTAGGTATGCTTTCTGTGCTTGCTCTATGGCTTATCTATGCATGTGGCGATCAAGGTGGAAAAAGAAACGGACAATTACTTTGCACCCCAAATCAGAGCTTCCCAAAACCACTGCATATAGATTTGTAAGTTCCCAGGAGCTACTTGGGTAAAGTTTTCTTGATTTGTTATTCCGGGACTCAAAACTGGGCACACAGAATTGAATGATGTCAGATAAACATAACGATTCATTTTACGATGACAGCCTCCAGTCTCTTTTGGTCTATATAAATTTATTGTTTATATGATCCTTTTAAAAGCAATTTTACTGTGTTTATTGAGCTGCAGTGTTGAGCCATGGTGATCAAATTGGTTTATGATCTATGTACTCAAGAAACCTATGTTGGTAATTCATTTTTTCAAAAAAAATATTAATGCTTATTATTGTAAGTAGTGTCTTTTACATCACATAATTATGTGCAATATTGACTGATAAATACCCATTCTGCCTACTTCTTGATTTCCTTACTCACAGAGAACTATAAATATCGACATTATGAAATACACATTCAGTCAGATTTCAGAATAAATTTGGTTTTTTTTATCTGGATAGTTTTTGGGCAATTGAAGTGTATGACAACCTCTTTTAAAATACTCAGTCTATGGAAGTATTTCATTTAAAAATTATCTATTTTCACTACAGTTTGCTATTAACATTTAGAATCATCTGAAATATGAATACATTATTGGGACATTATATTTTTAATACAATAACATTGAATTTATTATTTTTCCTTATAGCACAGTTAAACTAAATTTTCAGAGATATTTAAGTCTATATATAATTGGTTATTTTCACTAAATTGTTTCTAAAACCATATTTTCGAAGAGAACAACGTGGATTAAAATATCTTTATAAAGGTTTTCAATTATAATTACAGGTATTATTTGTAAATATTGTCTGCATGGATGCACTATCCAAAACCACCCTGATTTAACAAAAAATGAGAGCTGAGACATTATCACATTTCTGTTTTAATTTAAAGAAATATATATTCAGCCAAGAATCCTTCAAATTATCTGTTTTCTTTCCAATTTTTCATTGGTTCTGAACAATTTATATGGTCGTTACCTTTCTTTTCCATTAAACTTCAATATTCAGTAGCAGTAGAAATCTGGTGTGACTTGTTTAACAACAATTTCACATAACACTGGATGGTGGCATCTTGCATAGTATTCTGATCCCAGTTGTGGTCATAAATCCAGAATTACCTGAACTTGTATGAATTTAAGTTCAATTTCTTATCTGATTAAAGTCCAAAAGCTTGGAAAGCATTTTAAGTAAAGAAAGTAAATTTATTTAATGTACAGATGATTGGAATTGGCTTTGGTAATTTTACTAATTATAATTATTCAAAACATATGGTACATGAATAAATGATGCAATTTAATGCATCCTTCTCCAGCCTGGTACCTTTCATATACAGTATATTGGTGTGCTTACCTGCAAATTGTAGCCCAATGAATCTTAAGGCTACCAATTTGCTCTAGGTATAATAGACACTTGAAAACACCTTGGAAATAATGGACAATTTTTGTTATTAACATTTGTAATTGTAAAACATAAAGTTTATACAGTTTGCTCAAGAAAAGAATCCTGGAACCGACAAGGATGAAAATATGTAGTTTTAATGTTTTAATATTTCAATTATTTTTAGGCCTTCTAAATTAATTTGTAACAGGGTTTAATCACCCTTGCTTCTTTTTAAAATTTTAATTTTTATATACTGATTCTGTAAATATGAGGTTGTTTTGCTTACTATACTTTCTGGCAAATATGAAATAATGTAACGAATGGATAAAGATATAGCTTAAAAGGAATTGCTAAAGAATCTAAAATTTGTCATTTTAATCAAATAGGTCAAATACTATTATTTAATTATCTTTTTAATGTTCTACTATATTAATCACTGCAGATGATGGAATAAGATGTATCTAAATACAAGTATGTAGTATCCAAAGCACTTGTACAAATAGAGTATAAATATAGTTTATACAGTACTATACAGTACTGTATTCACATACCTCTGAATATAAGTCCCATTGAACATAATGTGATTTATAAAATAAAGATAACTAGAATTCCTTTATAAAATAGAGTATAATTTCATTAAACATTCCTTATTTTAAAAAGACAACAGTATAGGTCTATGTAACTTATTTATGTTTGTATGCTCATATTACATGACTGTAGCACAAACTTTAGGAACAAAGAACAAATTTAGCAAATCAGCATGTTTGTATAGTTTGTGTTTTATATATTTTTGTTTTTATAGGGTATGAATTGCTTTAGTGTGCCATATTATGTCAGAGAATATCTTATTTAATTCAAATCTCAGTGATTTCATTAGCATTAACAAGTGCAGCCATATAGTTCAGGGAACTCCTCTATCAAAACTATTTTAAAAAGCAGGACTAAGATAATTGTACATTAAAAATCTATACTTATGTTAATAACTGATGGACTCAATTTAGCACCACTCCTTGCATCCATATAAATTCATAAAATCACTACTGTAACTGCAACTTGCTTTTTTTGGGGGGAGGGCGAAGCATTATATTCTTCCAGATGTAGCAAGGAAAGTAAGACAAATTACCAAGCTACTGGATGAATTCTAGATAAATTATTATTCAGAACTATATTCAATTTAGATGCAATACAATATCAAAATTGCAGTACAAATATCAGCATCATGTAAAGCATTGAATGAGAAGTACCATAATTATATGGTAGCTTTAAATTAAATAAAGTTCTGAAAGTTAATAACCAAGACACATAAATGGAAATATTGCGCTATTAGGAACATAAAGCTTTTGTGAATTATTTGATTCTCATTCCATTTCCATCCCTTAAAATGGCTCTTTAGCAAAGTTTGTTACTTTTAAAGATCAGGGTGTACAGAATTAAAACAACATACATGTGACAGATGATATAGATTATTAGTTTGGAGTAAATTATTATTAGCAATGTTATCAGCATCTTAGTAATAAAAATAAATGTTTTTTGGTAGTAGATACAAGGGGGGAAGAAGAGCAGGGGGCAAATATTTCTCATTACCCTCCTTAAGCCACCCCCTTTTCTTTCCCAAAGGGGATCAGTGCTGAAAATTAGGCATTTGACCAAATTTTGATGGTATGTTCTCAGAATTGCCCACTTTACAATAACTTACAATATGCCAGTGTTCTTATAGTAAAAGAATATGCTAGTGTTGTACTTCTTTATATTTCTGGGCTGTAAATGTTTCCATCCCATTATGTTATTAACTTGCCATCTTTTTTTTTTCATATTTCATACCTTTGACTTTGTGCAAGATGACTTAGTTGAGTGACTAACAATATTTTTAAATGCACTCTGGAAGTCTTGGTCTCTCATTTTTTCAAGTTATTTCTGACATAGTCTCTTGATTTGAATCAGAATAGAGCTGGAAGGGACCTTAGAGGTTTTCTAGTCCAACCCCCTGCTCATGCAGGGGACCCTATACCATTCCAGATAGGTGGTTGTCTAGTCTTTTCTTAAAAATATCAGGTAATAAAGCCCGTACAATTTCTGAAGGTGAACTGTTCCACTGGTTAATTGTCCTCACTGTTAGGAAGTTTCTTTTTAATTCCAGGTTGGTTCTGTCCTTGATTATTTTCCATCCAATAGGAAATGGTGTTCAACTGGGTTGGCTGTCTTTATTTGATTTCACGTTTAATGCCTTAGTTCTAACCACAACAATTGTATTTAGATTGACCAAATTTGAGCAGATTCTACCTTTTTTTTTTTTTTTAAAGCAAATGACATTATTGATATATTTGAAAAAATTTGAAGACCTATCTCTACTGGACCTCAAATTATTTAAATCCAAAGGAAGTTTGGATTTCAAACTTCTTTAAAAGCCTACATTTTAGACCCTTTAGATCTTCCACTTAACTAGAGGAGGGCAACTGTCCTCTAATCCTTTAAAGTATCCAGAGAGAAGTGTAGAAGCATTACTTGAGTTTCCATACTGCAAAATAGTTTCATACTCAAAGGCTGTTTTTCAGTGGTGAGTACATTGTGAATACTGCATTAGTTATTGGTTTTTAATAGAACATTTATGGCTGATGTTTTATTTTATTTATTTCTTAGTTTATTCAGCCCTCACGCCCTGTCCTGGGATTGTGATATTTTACTACATCCCATTCTTCCGGTGGAGAGTAGAAATTGCTTAGAGAAGGAGTTTTCAAAGTTTTTTATGTTTTGGAATCAATTTTTAAAAATCCCAGAACCCCTGATCAAGAGGGAGTGCCTAGTGATAGAAAACCAGCTGTTATTTGAATGTATTGAATGCATTTCAAGAACAAATTGGAATTGTGTTTATATATACATTTTTTGATATTTTGAAATGCATCTCTGTTTCCAACCTTGTTGACGTTTCTGGTTGAAATATAGCTTACTTCTAGAAATCTGGAAATATACAAGAGATTACCCAAGGTAGTATTTTTATTTATTTACATCCTGCTTTTATAATTCAAATCTATGAACCTAATATTCCTTTCTCTGCCTATTAACCCTAGAATGATTTTCATATCTTGAATTTTGGAACATAAACTATTCAGTACCGTAGTTGTTTTCTTTTTACAGATTTTTTTAAAATCTTAAGTGACTTAATCTTGAAAAATAATTATTTTAGCAGTGTGATTCTTTGCAATTGTTTTCAAATTTATATGAAAATCTTAAAATTTAAAGATCCAATTTTGGAAAAAAAAATCTAGATTCATTCTTAATTAAGATTAAGTTTACAAGATCATTAGCTACTTGGCAATGTTGTAGTTCCAGTCAGTGTTTTAAACTGCTTGTAGTGCACGTACACAGCAGAACTTCTAAATATAATTTTTCAGCTATTTCAAAACATTTGAGATTAGTGCAGTGTGAAATAATTTAAAACTATTGTACACAATTAATTTAAATAACAGAGGTCTGCATATGTCTAGAAAACCATATAAAGCCAATTGGAAGCTCTCTAAATTTTTTAATGAACCAATAAATTCAAATTGTGTTAGAATTCGTAGACACGAATAATGTAAATCAGTTGTAAGGACCTGTTAGGAAATAGCTAATAATTTGAATTCTTTTTATGAAATTCCTTGAAAATAACCAGAAAGAAAGAGTAATATAATATAATTAATAATGCAATGAGAATGTATAATGGAAATCGGCATCCCTAACCCATATGTCTTGTTGTGGCATTTAAATATTATGTTTGGATTTTATTTGGGGACTGTTTAGAAATTAATCATCTGTTGATTTAATTTCCTTTCTCCCTGTATCTATACATATATACATATATACGTATATACGTATGTATGTATGTATGTATGTATGTATGTATTTCTCACACACACACACACACACACACACACACACACACACACACACACACACACATACATACACCAGAATATATATGGCATGATTGACAAATAAGGGCCAATAACTAACTGAAAAGTATTTTACCAATGAGGAAAAAAGTCTAAAACGTTTCACACATGATTTAAAGCTTTTATATAAAGATATATTTGGGTAATGATATGCCAATATTGGTAGTGTTGTTAGTATAATATTTGCTACTAAAATAGTGGTGGAGGGGGGGAACTAATTATCATTTTGCAAAGGAAAATGCACAATGTTACTGAATCCAGTTAAGGTACAGTCTTTGGTGGCAAATATAATTGTGACTCTTCTGCCATTACAGCAAAAGAGTAACTTTTAGACGAATCTTTTCGCACAACCTTCATTGATGTTTTAGAATCCTTCCATTAAGGAAGCACAAAAGTCCCTTTTCTACATAAAACCAAGCCCCACCTGCCTTATTATAGAATCCGCTTTTTTAACTTGTATTTATATAAGTATATCAGCTGTTTTTTCCCTTTGGATTTGAAACAACCAAACAATATGCTGTTGGAATGATTGTTAGTTCCTTTTGACACACAGCTAGAAAAACAACTTCCAGTCTGGACAGTAGGTGCTAAAAGAAAAGCACCGTCTATATACTCTGACTCCATTCGACTCTGCATGGCAAAAGCTTAATGCTGGTTCATTGCCGGGAGAATATTTTAGATTTTGAGTCCTATCTTGTGGGCCAATGCAGAGCAGTGGAACTGCAGGAGACTGAAAGGAGGCCCCTTCAAGAGCTCCTTTCTTGAAGCTTTACCTTTCTTTTAGACAGTTGTCATTATCTTTGTCTAAAGGTCACGGCCAAATTGAATAAAAAGAAAGCTGTGTGTTCCTATCGCTGCACAAAGGCAGTATTGACTTTCCTAATCCAGTTTGCCGTGGGGTGAGAGAATTAAATTAGATATCTAAGCACAGAAATTGAGAGCCTTTGAAAACAAAGATAAGGAGACAGGCTGTATTTGCCTCCTCCCTCTCTTCTTCTTCTTCTTTTTTCCTTCTCCTTCCCTGGGAGCACTAGGCTCACAATTTTGCAGGTGTGTCATCTGATCCATGGCTTGCATCGATCAAAACTGTGCCAATGCATATTTAATTAGCAAGGGGACCCTGGATGCATTATGGCCATCATCCATATATTGAATGGACTGTCAGACTTTTTGAATGCTTCCCAAACCCCCTCTTGCTTTGTTGTTTGGGGAGCTTCTGCATTTTGTCTGAGCGGCCAAAAGTTTCTTTGTTTTTAGTTGCTGATGCATACAACACCACTGAGGAGAATACAAACAAGTGAAGTCCTGAAGTGTTTATTTTGTCTAATGGGAAGGGAGGAGGGGGTGAGGATTGAAAACCTGGGCTTTAATTCCTTTGGGTAACAGATTTTTACCCAATTGGATTTTTTTTTTTAATGAAGAAAAAAAAACCCAGTTAAATGGGATTTTAGACTATTATATTCAAGATAAAGCATTTTATGACAGCTTTAATTAAATCATGAATTAATGCCCCTGGTGCACTTTTTCCTTGTAGTAAAGCAAGGGAAAAGAACTTTTTAAAGTAAACATTGAAGTGTATTAAAAGATGGGAACATCTCTCCTCTACACAGAGAGAGACACAAACACACACACACACACACAAACCAATAACCCAGTGCCAATGCATTTAATGCTAAAATGAAATACGTAAACCCTGAGCCCAGTTTTTGGCATTCTGCTCATGATTGTCCTCGTGTAATCGATTCATACATCATGGGTTGCAATAAGGATTCCCCATGCACAAAAGCTTCTCCAGACTTTCTAGGAACTCCTTTTTTCCAAGACAATTTAGACAAAGTATTGCTTGCTAAACAGATGTAATACACAAAGTCTGCTCAGAATAAAGGGCAGCAGACTGTGCACATGTTTTGGTTCCATTCAAGCTCATCCGCGCAGTCTAGCTAGTTGTTTTTGCTCATTTGCTTAGGAGCTGGCTTAGCACAGTTTTCCCGGTAAAGTAAGGAGGAGTGGGAGGCTGGAAGGGGGGGTGTAAGGCCACAAAGGTTTGCTGCAGGGACTCCTGGGAAGTATATTTGCATACATCTTCTCACAAAGGCTGACTGCTTCCTGGCTTAGACAGAGTGTTGCCTGATAAACAGACTTAACACACAAATGTCTGTCTGGAATAAACAACAGCAAGCTTTGATTTACATTTCTATTATCAAAGATAATCTCTTTCCCAGTGTATGGGAATTAAAAAGCCTGTCACAAAAATGAGTCTGGAATTGCTGTGATTTTACTACTATGTCAAACTCCCTCTCCCTCCCCCCACCTAGGAGCTGATGAGATACAGTAGAGGGAACAAAAAAAAAATTAGGAGTTAAAGATAGCAATAAAGAACCTTGGCCCAAACAGTGCAATATATAGGCATATCTCTAAATGCAAAAATTAATTAATTAATTAATTAATTAAGCAAGCAAGCAAACAAACAAATCTATCTGGCCTATATTAATAGTTGATAAGCAAAGGAATCTCTCCTAGACTTCACTGATTTGCACCTTGGTGGAGAGATAACACTTTAGAAGGATGTAATGATGCAATGGGATCCAAAAGTCTCACAGAGCATGATTCCAAACTTTTCAGCTCTTTGTACTGCAACTGTCCTCAACCCATCTGCAATGGTTATGGATAATAATCTCATCCATCTGGAGGATAGTTGTTTTGAAAAGGCTACTATAAGTAGATCAAACAGGAAGTATGAATGATGTGATTATCCAACAATACCCCCATTGCCAGAGAAAGAAAAGGGTTGGCGTATTTTATATTCAGTCAATTTATTGACCTTCCACCAATACCAATATTCTCAGGGGGATCCACAGCAATAAGAAGTTAAGACAGTAGATAGGGCTGCCAACATTATAAGCTTGATAGCATTTCACAGGTGTATTCTCTGTTCCAAATGTAAAAGGATTTTTATCTTTAAAAAGCAGACTTATAAAGGTTACAGTTTCCCATATGTAAATGATTTGCAGCAAAATAATGACTAAGTTTGTTTCCGAAAAAGGGACTCTTTATGTACATGCAACTTTCTGTGGTTTTTAAAGAAGGATAAAGGTTCAAGGATTTTGATATAACATTACTGTGCCTATGAAAGTCAAGAAATTCTGTCTAAAGGCTACTTAGTTTCAGAAAATCTGAAATGTTTCATCAAAAATAAAATGCTTGACACGTCTCTAAGTTTCACTTTTCCTTTTATCATAGAAAATGTATGATTCAAAATCAATTTTTGCAAATATATTGCTGCTAGTACATTCACAGTGATCTCTGAACACAACTCCTGTGAAACAATGCATATAACTTTTGACTAATTTGTTCCATAATATCCCTATTTCAGCCTCCAAAATGTTTTAAGAGTGCACCATCAAATCTGGCTATTTTTCTATGTAAAAATATGCTATAACTCAAACTGTTATTCTTCACTATAATGCCTCTAGCTCCATCTGTAGTAAGTTATGTTGGGCACAATCCATTTTTAAATTCCTTTTTGCGGACCAGTCATGGATTTAACTTTCTTTCATTGAAATTAATGAAATGCAAACTTTTTTAGCCTAATTATATCATGTGAACTCTACTATTTTGTAGTTATTTGTGTTTTTAACACTATTTGACCAATAGTGAAAACTGATTTGAAAGAGATTAATATGTAATACTGAAATTATTATGTATATGTCCAGTGGCTTTAATTTTTCCAAATGGTACTTTTGCTTGTTTTTCTTTCTTTCTGTATATAATTGAAAATTAAATGCACGTTTTATCTAGAGCTCTAAGTGGTAATTTTATCAAAATTGCATCTGAAACTACTTTTTACTTTTATTATTTACCTGTTATTATATCCACCTTTTAAAACCACATTGTTACATGCATGAAAAGGGTAGAGAATGCAGGATAATGCATGTAATATATGGTGAACGTGGATTGTGATCTACATTTTAGGTATAATGGAAAGTATAGCCCTTTTATCAATAAATCTGTTATGCTATGGAATGTTGCAGGATTGACCCAAGTAGGCAAATTTCCATCAGCTTGATGGGCTTTCTATTTATTTTATTTTTATTTATTTATTTTGTCAAGTGTGTATATGATTACAGAAAGAATAAACATGATTGTGAATATATAAGATGTACAAGCATGGTTATG
>JANHFT010001786.1:53788-73623 GCA_032467955.1 Pseudoxenodon macrops | reverse complement strand
ATGCTCATTTCTGAATTGTGCCATAGTGATATAAACGTTTTCATTCTAAAGAATTTCTAAAGACTTTTCTTTTACAAGAAACTTTTTTCTTTTTTTCAAAAATTAACTTTTGGGAACTATGTAAATCCCCTGGAAATAGTTCCAATCACATAGTTACAGGTTGTCTATTTTTATTTTGGTAACAAGAAGAAATAATGTATTGTAATATTTGGCTGACTGAATTTAATCCATTGTCTCTCTTAACCCAATTAAGTAAGCCTCAAATTCACAAATGGAGCACTTATGTGAAATTTAAAATAATAATAATAATAGCCCACTGGCTCCCTTTATCTCTGGCTTTCTAAAATATACCAGCAAAAATGTTCCTGAATAAGTTACATAAAAACAGCACCTGTCTTTCCGTCTGGGTTAATCAGGGATGACGGTTAGCATAGAAGCCATAGACGGACCCCTACTTATTATTTTAATAATCAATGTTTCCCTTTTCTATTTGAGCCCTAAGTAACAAGTATCTTTTGTATGCGTAATGCAATCTTGAATCACTGAGGTGGAGTGAAGATTCTAAAGCTGAATCTAAAAAGCCGCCATTGCTATTTCATATATTGCAGGTTCAGTTGTGGGGCTGGTTACAACCAGCCACCAGAACTATGGCAGCAACGGTTGTAAAAGAACATCTCTTCGTTATGTTCTTAGGGTAGAATTTCTCTGTCTTTTTGAGAGGCCATAACTACTCCAAAATGATTAATCTTCTATAGATTCCATTTCAATTATTTTGAAAGGAATTTGAAGAGTGTGTCATAATCTACTCTGACTAATGGAAATGTTTATTAATAATTATGATTCTGCTCTGAACATTTTTCTTTGGATTAGAAATGTGCAAAAGCTAAAAATGCTAACGAGGCATCTGTTGTTTTCTGTGCTGCAGATCCTTAAAGGGTATCTGTGCTATGAATAAATTGTTAATTTTTATTTCACTCCAAATGATTGGTTTTTAATATTATAGCAATAGGAACTTATTTAATCTACTTGTCTTATATTGATCTTTTGGGGTTTCAATTTTAATCATATTCTTTGGATATTAAGAATCTGGTATCAAAACATCTGGAAGCAAACAACCAAACTCAAGAGAGCATCAGGGATTCCTCTGGGTCATCTTAAGCTGTTTCTCAGTCATCTGAATGGGAAGCTAGCAGGGAACTAAATGCACACTAGCTTTGTAGGATTGTAGCTTATGATGACAGCTTTGATATGTTTTGCAGGCTCTTTAAGACATTTTGGGGTAGTATAGAGAGAAATTTAAAAGAAAAAGCTGCCTTAATTCTCTGTTACAGTTTTACAGTACAGGTAGTCCTCAAATTACGGCCACAATTGAGCCAAACATTTGTGTTGCAAAGTGAGACTTTTGTTAAAAGAGCTTTGCCCTATTTTACGACTTTTCTTGCCACCATTATTAAGTGAATCATTGCAGTTGTTGAGTTAGGTTGTTAAGTGAAGCTGGCTTCCCCATTGACTTTGCTTGTCAGAATGCTGCAAAAGGTGGTCACATGACCCTGGGACACAACTGTCATAAATATGAACCAGTTGACCAAGCATCCTAATTTTGATCATGTGACCATGGGGATGCTGCAATGGTTGTAAGTGTGAAAGAAACAGTCATAAGTCACTTTTTTGTGTGTGCCATTGTAACTTTGAACAGTCACTAAATGAACTATTGTAAGTCGAGGACTACCTTTATTACAGTTTAGGATGACTGTCTTTATTTCGGCTCTGTCATGAAGTGACAATCATTGAGGTACGTTCAATAAACAGATATGCCTAGCTTTATTAACACTCCAGTCTGCTATAGGTACATCTCCTTCCTTCTCATCACCGTCATCCTCCATGCTACTTCGGAGAGATTAGACTAGTGCTTCTCGACCAGTTCTTTTTGACTAGGGAATTCTGGGAGTTGAAGTCCTCACAGCTTAACGTTGCTGAGGTGGATTAGTGGAGACATTTTGTGGAGATATTTACTCACATATATCTGATGCTTTCCAAAGCATCAGATTTATTCTGGCTCTTTCTAAACACAAGTTTTAAGTGTTCTTTTGGGGGGGGGGAAACACAAAAGATTTTTTAGATATGTTTTTAGTGCTGTCTTAAAAAGAATTTTGAAATCGTGCTTCAAAAAACAACAATTGAAGGTTGATTGAAAGCAGGAAAAAGCCAGCTTCTAAGAGAAAAGAAAGGTTGATGATAGTTTGACAGAATAAAAATGGGAAAGGAATGAGAGATAACTTTATTTCAGTTTTTAAAAAAGGTTATTAAACTAAACTGCCATTCTGTCATTAAGTACAGAAGAATTTTGTTGCCGTACTTAAAAAAAAAAAGCAAGCAAATTAGCCTGACCTAAACTATCTGTTTACACTGTTAAACAATTAATACTTAACATAATTATCCTAACATTAAATATATTGCAGTATTAGATAACTAATTCAGTGCTCGGCACAGCAGAAAGGCATACATTGAGTAAATAAAATATAAGATGGTTGCTTTGTGGGGAAAATAGGAGGAGGAAGTAGTATTAGGTATGTTGCCACCTTGAGTTATTATAAAAACAATAAAGGTATAAAAACTACCTTTTAAAAAGTATTTTATATTTGTTATTTTGGGTAGATGCAATGATATCTGAAAGTATATTTATCTTCATACTATACATTGAACAAATTATGGTATGTTTGTCCAAATTAACAGTTCTACTAAGCTTTCAAAAATATATTGATAATACTGTATATGTAAACAAAACTTTCATGACCCATTTATGAATCTTAATTTTGACACTTGAATATCACAAATACATATCACAGTCATAATTTCCAAGCCAGGCAGTGATTTACTCTTATCTTATGTAGTATACAAGAAAGAAATACAAGTGTCAGCCTTGCAAATTAATCCAGACAAGAAGTACCTTCAGTACCACCTCTATCTTCATTTTAAGGTTGCATTAACATAATCTTGCAAGTCTATATCTCCCTCACCTAGCCTTTAATGTCCCAGAAACTAGGAAGAATCCCTTCTTAGTTGTTTGTTATGTGGACTTAGCTTTCATAGTTTTGAGGCTCTTCTGACCTCCAACGTCATTCTCACATCTTACAATAATGGTATTCGAAATTTTTCAGTTTTATATATTGACGTGTATTCTGGCTGGCAACATTGAGTTTGAGTGCAATTGTTTGTAAACTCAGTAGGAATGAGCTACACAGAGTGGAACTTACTCCTGGAAAGATAAGTCTAAATATGCATAGAATAGGCACTAATACGCTAGTGAAGTTACCATATGAAGAGTTACCATACTTTGAAAATATCTTATTTAAAAGATTTGTGACTTCTCATTTGTAGTTTTGGGCAACTTTCACAAGTGTTCATTATTGCAATCTATTAGACTGGAAGCAAGAACAGTCAATTTATCAACCACTCATTCAGTAACAATTTAAAATTTTTACAGTGCTGAAAAATAACTTTACAACCAAATTACAACATTCATAGCAGGCCTTATTCAGATGATAATCATTATAGTCAGTGTACATTGCACTGTGCCTGACTTGTGGTTTTGTTTTGTTTTTCATCCTGATCTGGCATATTGCTGTTGTTTCAGTGATTCTTTTAAAGCGTCTCTGTAATGTCATAGGTGTCTAGTTTATAGGTATTATTATAAAATACATGATTATTTATTTATATGACCCTATAATCTCCCAGGATGCATGACAATTAATATGTGGATAGGTCTTTGTGTGTGTATATGCAATACAAAATGTACTTCAGTTTGATTTTCCCTCTGAGTTATTTTAATGTTTATACGTGTGTTTCTCTATTTAAAAGCTTAGCATAAATTTCATAATAAATATATAACACAATAAATGAATTACTCAGTTGTGATTTTGGTGGGGTTATTTTACATAATGTGTAGATTTGGGCAGATTTTACACATTACCTCAAATTATGTTTGGTCACAACAAAATATTAATGACTTATACTTAATATGTGAACAAGCTGTCTTAGCCTAAGATAGAGATTACTCTTTCTGAGGCTTGGAGACTCACACATGAAGATACAATTGCTATGGAGCTAAGCAGATAACAGTAGACAAAATTGCAAGTCAAGATATGTGCAAAGAGAGCTTGCCTGAATAAGTCAACTTGAATCTAATTAGTAATAGGTAAAGGTAAAGGTTCCCCTCGCACACATGTGCTAGTCATTCCTGACTCTAGCGGGCGGTGCTCATCTCCATTTCAAAGCCTAAGAGCCAGCACTGTCCAAAGACGTCTCTGTGGTCATGTGGCCAGCATAACTAAATCCCAAAGGTACACCGAACACTGTTATCTTCCACCAAAGGTGGTCCCTATTTTTCTACTTGCATTTTTAATGTGCTTTCGAACTGCTAGGTTGGGAGAACCTGGGACAAGTAACAGGAGCTCACTCCATTACGCAGCGCTAGGGATTCGAACCACTAAACTGCCGACCTTTCTGATCGACAAGCTCAGCGTCTTAGCCACTGAGCCATTGCGTTATTATTATTAGTAATAGAGTGGTCCAAATTGTTCCAGGAGTTAAAGTCACATAGTGAGTCAATCCAATAGTTCAGATTAAAGTAAGTCACATTAGTAAACAAAAGAACAAGCATCACAAATTAGGAATCCAAACAGTTGTTTCCAACAAAGAGTAAAGGCAAAGCAGCTACATAAATCTATTTGCAGGTACCCAGCTGTAATTACTCATCTCTCACTGTTCGTCTAATGAGAAGCCTCATTGAGGAGCATTGCTCTGCTTGCTACTACATGCATGTCGTAATGGGGGGGGGGGTTGCTAGGGATTGTGCCTTATCACCTGACTGCTTCAGATGAACAGGAGATGCCTGGACTGTTTAGTCTCAAATGAATCCTGGATTAATTATTTCTCAAGCTGCCAATCCACAGGTTCAACTGGAGCAACATTGTCAAACTCAGATTCTGAACTATGGCTCATAACAGAAATGGTTCGTAGGACTTAAACCCAGGATAACTTGCTGGGTTTGACATTTTGGCCTTAAAAATAATCCTGCAGAACCGAGTTATTTGAGGGACTGCCACTTCCCAATCACATTTCTCCATCTTACCAGATCCAGTATAGAGGGAATGTTATATTACAGGTTCTGTCATTTAGAGAGTTACATTTGATGGACATAAAGCATGCCTTCTTGGCTGTGGCAGCCATGTTGTTGAATGTCTTCTTCCTGAGATTAGGCTGGTACCATCACTCTTGACTTTCTGAAAATTTCTCAAGACCTGGTTGTGCCATAGGCCCAGGTACCCCAGGGAACTGGCAGACTAATAAGATGGCTCAGTTATTATTAAGCCCCCTTTGCCAATTATTTTTTTAGCTGTATTTTATATTTTTAAATGTTTTTAAATAATAATTGTTATTTATGAATTGTTGTTGTTTTAACTTTGTGGTACACTCTAATACACTGCCCAAAGTCACTTGTGAGATGGGCATCTATATAAATTTGAAAAATAAATAACAATTGGCTACATAAAGGAAAATAACACTTGATGTAAAATGCTTTTATAGAAACAACAAACAACTGTACACCTTTATCTTTGAAAAAGCTTTGGCAGACTGAAGCTTTCTTATGTAAAGATTGTGTTACCTTTTTGCAAAATTCATTTAAGGGAATTTCTTTTTTTTCCCCTTTCCTTTTCTGTTGAGAATACTTTCAAAACCTTTTTAAAAAGCTGTTCTTTTAAGATTTCCCTAATGCAACTTCTGAAAATAAAGAAGACATCCTTATATCCTGCTTTGAACATATGAATGGATATTCTTGACTAAATATTTCTATGAAAAATAATATTTAAAATGAGTTATCCCATTTCTAGGTATGGTGATTTAATTTCAGTAGTTAAGTAATTATGATCAGGTAAAGTAAATATTTATTAAAATGACCTTCTTTTCTTTCCGATTTTCAGGGTTGATGTTTTAATAAATATGATTCTCATGGTTAATCTATGGGGTTTAATTCTCACCATATATCAGTCTAGCCAAATAGCAATTAATGATAAGTGAAAAATTAAATATTCAGTTTCTTCCACATTAAGACTGATACTGATTTATTTGAGAATATTATCATTAAGTGCTTAAGAATAACGAAATCTTTCTTGTGTTTTTTAGGACATTTGGGCTTCCAAGACAGTTTTGTCACATCAGGAGTTTTCAGTGTCACTGAGCTAGTAAGAGTCTCTCAAAGTAAGTACAATAATTATGCTACTTATTTCCTTATTGTTTTCTTTGATTACCCCACCTCATATAATCATTATAAATATATAGCTATTAGTTACATATTAAAAGATTCTATTTTAGAAACAAAATTTACCTTGCAAGTTTTATCTTACTGGAAAAAGAATTCTGTTTCTAGTGTGTCAGAAAGATACAGTTGATTAAGCTATTCTAGCATTAACACCAGATTTTGGCAGACCATTAGAAACTACTGGTCTGGGAAGAATCTATAGAGGAAAATTTTGTCATATCATTGTACTATTTGTATTTGATGGCCAGAATAAGAATATCTTAGGACCTCTTGTGGCTCAAAACGAGATGTGGATAATTTGCTGTTTGTGGTACCATGCAAACAGAGACACTTTTAGCATCTGTCATGCTCTGTTCTCTGTCTGTTTTTTTAAAGATAATTTAATTTTAAAAAATTAATGGAAGCTCACATGCTTTATTGTAACATTCCAATATCCAGTGTCATTCCAAGCTCATGGAAAGCCTACTACTTTAGCTTTATATATATAAAGCACATGTGTATGTGTATGAATGTATGTGTGTATGTCTATGTACACATATATATTTATAAATTGTGTAGTTTCATAATGAGGCTGCCTATCCCCTAATCTAAACCATTTCAGCGTCAGTGTATGTGTATGGTGTGTGTGTGTGTGTTTGTAAATTGTTTACAAATTGGGTAGTTTCATAAAGAAGCTGCCTACCCCCTAATGTAAGCCATTTCAGTGGCAGTTGATTTGCTTTCAGATTTAAAATACTGATGAACTGGCTAAATAAATATATTTAGACAACAGCACAAAGATTGCATGTCTGTTGTCTGTGACCACTTATATTCAGCACAAAGATTGCATATCTGTTGTCTATGACCATGTACATTAAGCAACTACCTTGTACATTGATTTATGGAGACACAGATTTTTAGGAACCTTAAGGACAGGTTTCTACCCTGTTCTAAAATCATACCCTTTCTTTGTGAAATAGAAGTTCAAATTTTGAACATGATTTAAGTGTAGGGTTTCTGAGATCTAACCCATACACTACTCAGTCTTTTTTTTTTTTGCCATTCTTTTGACCTTTACAGAATGCTAATGTCATTAGTCTGAATGGCATGCTGCAGTATGATCATTACCAGTTTGTCAATAATCACTAACAACAGTGAATGAGGAGTGCCTGTCACTACCCCATTCTATTGATCAAAGGTTTGTTGGTTGTATTTTACTGTGACACAATCTAGAGACCAAGGAGACAAGAAGAGTGTTTTTGCTTCGTTTGTTGACAACTGTGCTAGGGCTTAAAAACTTAGTTATGAATATTTTCAGCTTTAGTAAAGCCCAGAGTAAAATTACTGCTAACTTCATTTTTTGTAGTCTGTTAAGTAATTTTATTAAAAATTACAATTATAATGATAAAAATTAATACAAGTTAAAAATAAATAAAAATGTAAGGTGCAGAAAAGAAAGAATCAGAAAGGAAAAAAGAAAAATAAGCATAATGAAGAAAAAAAGAAATGTATAAAGAAATGACTTCGCCCTTCATCAAAACAATTTTAATAACTTATCATCTTTTCTTAAAATACAGCAAATAGTCTCTTTCCTCCATATCTTATCTCTTTACCTATGAACAAATCCTTAAAATCTTGCCAGTCTTCATCAGAAAAGTCCCTTAAGGGTTATCAGTGATAACAACATACCTATATTAACCTTGATCAAATAAACCAACTTTATATTTTTTTTCTTTTTACTTTCATCTTGATTAGTCCCTTCAAATAATGTTCTATAACAGTAATGGCAAGCCTTTTAGGCACAGCATGCCCAAACCGGAAAGTGCACACCAGAGCACCAGAAACTTGACAACTAGCTGGCTGAGCTGGGGCGACAGCACGCATGCCCACAGAGAGAGCTCTGCATGCCACCAGTTCTGGAACTTTTTTTTTTTTTTTCTCTGTCTCTTGTCACAAAACTCTTTAAAGAACTTTTAACAAACTTCATTTATACATCCAATATAAGAAAATTATCCAGGTTATCCTCTTAGTTTGATATGTGTATATTCCTTTTTTTATTATTAAGACATCCGTCACTTCGTTTTGTACGGCCAATGCTTTAGTTGTTTTTAGCTCCCTCTAGTGTCTAATTTTTAAAGTCATGCATACATATTCACACACACACACACACATTTAATATATATATTAAAAAGTTCAAACAAAAGCATTGTTCCACCAGAAGGATTCTTTATAATTAATTCCAAAATCTTATTTCAAGTTTATCTGGACTCTTAGTCTGTTTGTGACTTTCTAAAATCAAAGTTTCTTTTACTGCTGATTAAGTCCTTAAGTTTGTATTTAAAATAACTTTTTCTAAGGTTTGAAGGAAACTCAATTTGTACTATAACTCTTGTCAGTCCCAAGATTCCTAACAGTTGAAAAGCAATCAACAAGCAATTTCCGGAATTGATTAGAAAATGTGAACCTAGTGTCATTTCAAAGGCACAGATTGCAGTTTGAGCAAGTTGGTTATTTCCTCATCTCCCAAAGCATTAAACCTGCTGGAGATTTACAAGGAGCAACTGTCTGGAGCACTGGTGGGTGATCTCAAGCCCTCTCCCTGTCCAGTGAGGAATTATCGAAGAGCAGTCTACTCAATGGCTCTTCATTCCACTGCAGTTGTCAAAGTTGCTTTTCATGGAGTTTTATCTTCAGTCCACCATTTCTTCCCTGGAAGTCTATCCTTAGATTTTGTAGTTTTAATTGCAGCAGATTTAGCAGCTAGATCCAATACAACTTTAGATATACATCCCCATTTATTTCAGTAGAAAGCGTTTACCTGCTTGGATGCTATACTTATCAGCAATTTCCCATTTAAACTGTATAGAGAACTCTGGGTGTGTATGAGTTCTGAAACTCAGTTTCAGGAAATATCCCATTCAATGAAATATTCTTATTGGTTGAGGATTTTTCCCTAATAAACATATCATTTGAAGAAATTTGATTGTTTTGGGCTGATTTTAAATATATCCTGAATATTTTAGATTGCTATCCGATTCCATTAAAAGAATAAATTAAAATCTACAAAGGTTAGATAAACGTACAACATTTGGAAAATAGCACTCTGATGTTGCCGACAGGTATGTTGAACAGTCTTTACAATAGTGGACTAGAATAAAATCCTTAGATTGGCATAAGGTGGCAACCTAGTGTTTGGGACTCACAATAATTCTCCCGTTGTACAGCATGAATCACTGTTGCTTAAAAGCAATAAAGACAATAGTGATTGCTCATGTAGAGCATACCTCCCTAAAATCACCTTGGGAGGTGAAACATCCACTTTATGACTTGAAAACCATTGTAAGGCTCTCTAGCAAAGCAGCAGCATTTCTCACTAGCAATTTAGTACTGTAGCAATAATGCAGAAGATAAGAGGAGAATGAAATTGACAAGATGTCTCAGAGAACATGATGTGCAGTCATTGATCTACCCTTACTACAGGTAGTCCATGACTTATGACCACAACTGAGCCCAAAATTCCTGTTGCTAAGTGAGACATTTGTTAAGTGTGTTTTGCTCCATTTTTCAACCTTTCTTAACACCGGTGTTAAGTGAACCACTGCAGCTGTTAAATTAGTAATATGGCTGTTAAGTGAATCTGGCTTTCCCATTGACTTTGCTTGTCAGAAGGTCATAAAAGGTGACTTCCCCTGGACACTGGAACCGTTATAAATATGAGTCAGTTGCCAGGTATCCGAATTTTGATCACGTGATCGTTGGGATGTTGCAGGGGCCTAAGTGTGACAAATGGTCATAAGTCACTTTTTCAATGTCATTGTAAGATAGGACTACCTGTATTTTGAAATAGGCCACCCGTACTGATCCCAGTCTGATTAGATCCCAGTCTGATATAATTAAAATTGAGTTTCTGCATGATTTTTCCATTGGGCAATTTCATACTACAAGTTGACTGTCACTCCTCCCTAAAAGTATCAATCATTTAAACTAGCTGACTAGTTTAGTAGATTGGGCAGGGAATATGCGTAGCTAAACCATTAGTAATTTAGTGATCAGTACAGACAGTCCTTGACTTATGACCATAATTTCCATTGCTAAACAAGATAAGTGAGTTTTACTCCATTGTGCTTACTCCATTGCTGCAGTTTTACTCCATTGCCAAAGCTGTTAAGCGAATCATTCCAGTTGTTAAATTAGTAACATGGCTGTTAAATGAATCTGGCGTTTCCATTGACTTTGCTTGTGAAAAGATTGCAAAAGGTGATCACATGACCTCAGAACACTGCTAACATCATAAATATGAGTCAGTTGCCAAGCTTCTGGATTTTGATCATGTGACCACGGGGATACTGCAGTGATTGTAAATGTGAACATGGTCATAAGTCACTTTTTTCAGTGCTGTTGTAACTTAGAACGGTGAATAAACGAATGGTTGTAAGTTGTGGACTTGCTGTATAATGTGATGGTTGTGAGAGCAGGGGATTGGTGCCCTTACAAGAGCCCCCGCAAAGCAGGGCATATACCAAACAACTTCTCAGTGATTCTGGGTATTTTTGCATCCTTCTGCCTCAACCAGAAACAGCATGCGTGTTTTTGCATTGTTTGACTATGTTTTAGAGAGCCACCTTCCCACCAGCTGTCTTGATCTGTCACCTCGAAAATATTATTTTTGAAGCAGTCTGTGTGAGAGTGTCCAATGGGGTAAGCAAAGCTGGCTTCTGGGAATGCATAGTTTCTGTTGAAGTCAGTCTTTGTCAGAGGCAGCGGGAAATAATTTTACATGCCTTTATTCAAAAGGCACTCTATAACTCTGCAACTTATTTCTTTTTGTACATTCTGGTATTTCTTGTTATTTGCTAGAAAGAAGGGGAAGGATGAGCCTTGCCCTTTTACTGCCCTCTACGCTACAATTTCATTGTAGAACAATTACTCCATTACTTGTGGCAAGTCCCTCCTAGATTTTAAAATATTGGATTTCTAGGATTTTAGAATATTTGGGAGACAGTCAGTGGTTCTCCTCTAAACAATCACCCCTCCAGGTCAGGAAATGATAATATCATTTGAGGATTGCCCAAAGGGAAACTGTTTTGATCACCACTCCTCTCTTCATTTTAAAAACTTTATATATGAAAAAGAACATATGCATTTATCTTGATGCCAATTGCAAGAGATTTATGTATTCTGGGCAGTTTTCAGACAATAACTATCTAAGCAGGCCAAAATGGCAAGTAGGTTTTAGTCAGAACTTTCCAAAGATTAGCTAGAAGACCTGTTTGAATACTCTAACTGTATGAAATTCTGGAAGTTTATAACTCTTGATAAATGGAAACTATGTACAATGGTACCTTGATAATCATCACTAATTGATTCCTGGAGGTGCCAAAAATTATGAGTCCTAAACAGATTTTTTCCCCGTAATAAATAATGTAGTGAGTCACAAAGCAGCCAACATCAACAAGCTCTACTTACGCTTTGAGTACCAAACGATGAGTACCAGACAATTTTTTTGTGGCAAAATGCTTTGAGTACCAAATCCGATGAGTTTCAAAGCAGTTGAGTACCAAGGTACCACTGTAGTAACAATGTGCCTTCATATTTCAAAGGCTTCAAAGGGTTTCCAGCAAAGCATTTGAACCAGGGATGACACTTTATCGTGTTCCTTGTTCAGTCTCCTTTAATTAATCAAACATTGATAACATACTCTTACATTGCATTTGGTCTGTAATTATCCTGTTAGGGGTGGGCTTCAAAATTTTTAGCAAGGGGTTCTCTGCCCGGTTGCTGGGTGGGTGTGGCCATGGGCTCTGGATGTTTGCCCTCCCTGGGCTCTGGATGTTTTTTCTCGAGACTTCGGGAACGCGAAAACACCTTCCCCGAGCCTCCACACACACCCTGCACTTATCTGCATCCAAAACAGGCCGCATGGGGACTTATGGGAGGGGAGGGACACGGTATGTAGGGCCAGCCAGAAGTGGGATTTGGGGGTTCTCCTGAACTCCTGCGAACCCCCAGCAGACCACCCCTGCTGTCATCTCAACAATAATGGTTTTTTTAAAGAGTTAAACAGGATGATGTCAGGACTTTCTCTTTATGTGCAGTCTGAACCAAGAGTTGATCTTGTTCAAGTAAAAATACAGGTAGTCCTTGGCTTATAACAGTTCAAAGTCACATTGTCCCTGAAAAAAGTGACTTACAACCCATAAACCATTACAACATCCCCACAGTCACGTAATCAAAGTTCAGGCATTTGGCAGTGGATATATATTTAATATATTTGCAGTGTCCCAGGTTCATGTGATCACTATTTGAGACCTTCCCAGCTGGCTTCCGATAAACAAAATCAGTGGGAGATGCCAAATTCTCTTAATGACCTCATGTGTCAAGCTCCAAAACTTGACATGCAGAGTTTCTGCTAAGCAGTTTTCTTACTATATCACATCTATAGACAAAAATCTTGTGAAACTAAAGCTACTACTTGCCTCATTAAAGACATACTCTGAAAACCTTTAAGGAGGAACTATCCTGACCCTCTTTCTCCCAAGCAACGTATCCAAACTTCACTGTCTCTTCCCTCTTGGATATCCAGACTACATCCCACATCTCATCACTTAACATCTTCAGTGATTCATTTAACCAACAAACAGTTTGTAAAAGCAGGCACGACTTACTTAAAAACTGCCTTGCTTAGCAATGGAAATTCCAGTTGTGGTTGTAAGTCGAGGGCTTGCCTGGCATGTTGAAAAATAGATATTATGATTCTTAGGATCCCTTGCATTATACATTAACTGTGTTGATTCCTTATGTAGAACACTGCAAGCTTTCTCCTCTCATTCAAGTGGTAGTTAAGTTCAAGAACATGATAGCATGAAAAATATTTATTTGAAAACTTGGCTTTCCACAAAGCCTGCCATTTGAATTCAGATGTAAAAAGGTAAAAGAAAATGAAATGTAATATAAAATAGCTATAGGTTTTGAATAGATGTTGTTGCATCCTTGCCTTTTGTATACACTATTCAATGGCAACCCACTCCAACCTTGCTCTCAATCAATATTCTATTTAATCAGTATAAAAAGTTTCCATAAAATTAGTGGTCACCTATGTATATAAATGAAATTCAGTATAATTAGATGGTCAATAGTGTGCTGTAGGAGTAATGTTAAAATGATTTTGCATCTGCGATATTATACAAAGCTTTCTTACATAAGCTTAATACAATAGTCTGAAAAGACAAAAAGCAAGCCACACATTTCACCCATGTTTTCCACATCTTTTTTCCTGTCTTATTTTGATCAATTGATGAAAGTATCTAGTAGTGAAAAGATGTTATTATTTCTTGCATCATCCTCATTTAACCAATTTAATATTCTGAAATATTGCTGTTCTACTTACCAAAATATATGTGAAGCCAAAGCCAATTTTGGATGATCTGTACACTGAAAAGAGATTAATAGTGTAAGCCATAAATGCACAGAACATATATATTTTAAGAGAAAAAATATTTATTGACCTGCCCTATACAATTCAGATAAATGCAACAAAAGGAAAGTACATGTTCCTTTTGGGATCAATAAGAATTCTATTTTGTTTGAAAGAATCATCCCAACCCATGTGCCCCTAATCATTTTGCTTGCTGCTGGAGCTCTTGATTTTATATTTTTATGGATAAATAAATATATCCCACTAATTCAGTAAAAGAAAAATTGTTCATTACATCATACCAAATCAAGTAGTCAGACTGCACCCGTGCATACACACACACACACACACACACACACACACACACTTATATATATAAAGGTTGGCTTGTATCCCTTCCATGATATTTTGTATGTGCCCCCAAGCTATAAGCTACTAATGTAAAATTAAATCAAGCCTCTTAAATGAGCCTATTAAATGAGAATATGAAGACAGAAGATATAATTGGAATATAGATTATACATATTTAACTTGTCCATATTTAATTGGAGGTAGGTCCGATCAAACTACAGACATATGTCTGAAGAGATATGCTGTTGATAGTGTTAAAAGATGAGGTCATGTGGCTACTTACCTCAAGGCAAGCTTTATCAAATAAGTTAATCATCATTGATAAAAAGTCTCTCCGCATCCTGATTGTGTGCATTCTGAGGTTAGTAGGGTTTGGGCAACTATCGGTTGGCTTGCAAGGTAGTATCTAGATTACAGAACCTGTCTAAATTAGAACTATCTAGGTAAGAGAGCAGAATAGCATGAGTATGTTTGGACTCAATTTAGGCTTTTATTGGACTTCAAACATACTGACTAAATTAAGAATGATGATCTAGTCCAGTGATGGTGAACCTATGGCAGTGATGGCAAACATTATTTTTCTTGCGTGCCAAAAATGGCGGTGCACGCGCACACGTGCCAGCACACAGCAACGTCCTGAAGCCTCCGGAGGTTAAAAACCGCCCAACACGCAAACCAGAAGTGACTTTGATTTGCCTGCTGGGCCGTTTTAAACGCTCCGGGGACTTCAGGGAAGCCTCCTGAAACCTCCGGAGGACAAAAACCAGCCCTACGGGCAAACCGGAAGTCACTTCCAGTTTGCCTGTTGCATCATTTTTTTACAGAGCAGCACCTCACGTGTCCTCAGAAATGGCTCCGCGTACCACCTGTGGCACGCATGCCATAGGTTCACTAAATTGATAGGATTCTAAAATTACTATAGCAATCAAATACATCCTAGATTGTGCTGAAGAAGCTGAAGTCAGATCCCTACATATGAACATCCCTAGCAGCAATGCTCATTATATATTTATTTGGGCAAAGAAATTTAGAAAACTGTTGGCAGTTAATACTACTTTCCATGTATTACTTGTATGGTATGCAGCAAAATAAATTAATTCATTTTTCTCTGTTGGTACAAGAAAAAACTTGGCAAATCTTTGGGAAACTAAAATATATATTTTTAATTAGTTTAATGATATGATACATTTTAATTTTGCCTTTATTTTAATTACATTGTTTTTATTCATACATTTTGTCATTTCTGTTTTATCTTGCTATAAGTCATCCTCAGTGCTCTGTAGAGAAATAAAGGGAATATAAATAAGATTACATCTATTTAAAGAGAGAGGGGGGCATTAGAACAGTGCCTTAGAATCCTATCTGGGATTATTTTTTATGAAAAAAATGGTAAAAACATCTATAACAATGTATGTAATTTAAGAATCTAAATATGCACTATTGAAAAATTGGCATAGAAACAAAGAATGTTAAAGAAATCTTAATTTAATTATTGATTTACATTTACTTTTGGTTTTTCAATTATATTACCAAAATGTTTCCTAAACATCTTTATCGTACAATAAGTTCAATATTTAATATTGCTTTTTTTTAAAGCATTTTTCTTTAAAATTGTAATTTATTTATTTAAGCACACTTACTATATCTGGCTGTCCATCTACCAAATAGAAGCCTTGAGATGTAAGCGGGCTATAAATCAGTATATGCACAAACACGTGTTTGTATAGGCATTATGAAAAGGGCGGGCTTTCCCTTTCTCTTATTATTTTTATCATTCTTGTTGATGTTTGTCTCTTGTATTGAAAAAAAGATAAAGAAACAATAAAGTATGATTCAGCCCTTAGAATTCATGATTAATCCTTCAGCCGGACCTTCTACAGGTCTTTCATGAGAGAAAATTTATCAAGGAAATGGTTTTTAAAACACAAGGATGTTTGTCCAAGAAGTTGCTAAAACTATAAAGTAGATACTACAGAGTGTACTTTTATGATTGATTTCCATTTAAGTCAGACTGATTGTAGTGTGGTCATTTTTCTAACCCATCACTGTTCTCGCTGCAGCAGTTTGCTATTTGCAGGGTGTCTGAATTATAGCAGTCCATGTCTCTGTTACCTTTTACACAAATTACTTACACTGGTTTCTTTTTCCATGCAAATTAATCAGCTTTACAGCCCCTTGTCTCCATGTCAGGAAACTCTAGCAGACAGCACAAATTGATAAAATGAGTTAATTTTATAATGTCCCTTTTTTCTTAATTTCATTCGCCAATTGTACAGGAAGCATAGTGTAGTTAGATGGTAAATAAGTTTATTTTCCAAGTTAATTCCTTTTAAAGATTACAACAGACTAATTCCCATTTTAATAACATTCTATTTTTTTCTTCTGTTCTCTTAAAATGCATTGTAACAGAGCACATGTATCAGAGCACATGAATTCAACAGTATCAAGGGAACAATATAAGGATTGTATTCTTAGTGCAACCTGTTTTTGTATGCTTAAGCCAGAACTACTACTTCGTGTATTGTAATTTAGTACATGAACCATCTTTTGCATATTCAAAGTCCCAACTTCATTCCAGGCATATCGTGATAACCTGTTTTGTAGCCAAGGAGCACAATGATAAAAATAGTTATCTCATAACAAGTAGAGTATGTTTTGAGGTAATAAGTATTGCTTTTGCCCCCCCAAAAAAACCCGGTGGAATTGACAGGACACAGACAATCTGCAGATGGTCATCCGTCCAGTGGAGAAGCTCAGTCAGAGTAGACCAAACTGAATCATAAGAGCTGTGTTTACCTCTGAGTTAGCTGTTGAGAAGCCCTTTGAGGTCCAAGGAAATAGTGTGGTGTTACATTAAAATGGGCATGCTGTAGGAAATTCTTAAAAGAGTTTTGTATTATTTGTGATACATATCTAAATTTGAGTTTTTGTGCAGTTACTCCTTAGTAGTCGGTTTTCCTAAGTAAAATCTTATTTTCTTCAAGTTCTCAAGGGGGTTTGAGCCTGTGACTCTCTGCTGAGGCCATGCCAGTTTTATTTCTCATTTTCTTCCACCGGAATGACAAGGGATTTTAATGCATATTATCTCTGCATTTCAGCTGTAAAAGCCATTGTTGCAGAAGCTCATCTTAACATAGTAGCTACCGTTATCTAGTTCTCATCAATTGGTTTTATTCAGTGATTTTCTGATTTGTCAAATGTTAAACTATTAATTATACTTAGTATTGTTAGGTGCATAGTGCATCATTTTTCAGGTGCTACATGACCAGGAGTAGATCTGGATCAAACTCCATAGTCAGTGTTGATAATTAGAGTTGTCCTTGCAGTAGAGCAGACAGTTTTGTTTTTCCTATATCAGGATTCATTAAAGCAAGGCTGTCAAATTTGCGGTCCATGGGCCAGATGCATCACACTGGCCACACCCATGCCCGGTTTAGCGAAGGGAGGAAAAAGTTGCGATATGTCATATGACACCGCTATGACTACATGAGTTTGACATCCCTGAATTAGAGTAATATAAATGTATAAAGGAAATATTTCATTTATTTTAATGACCTTTATTTAATACATATAACACTACACGGAAAATAATTAAATGGATAAATATGCAGTGTTATTGGTTGTTTTAATTTAATGATACTTGCATATTACTATTTTTGTGAAGAGATATTCATATGTAATGTCAAAGAATGGTTTGACTGCCCATGGTGCACAGTGCCCAGAATTCAGTGCCCAGAACGATATATAGCTATGAGTTGCTCCATTCAGTAATGAATGTGTATCTGTAAAACCTTAAATAATTACAACTGAAAATATAACTTTATTTGCATCCATTGATGAAGAATAGTATGCAATTTAATACGTGTGATATACATTCAGAGTGATGAATATGAATTTGTGAATAAACATTATTAAGATTGAATAACCAGTTTTGCGCAGTGTTCTTATTTGCAATAGTTGAAATCCAATTGAAATATACACAATAACTCTTAATTCTTGAAGAAATTAGTTTCCTTATAAGAGACAAGAGCGGGCTTTAGATTCTTATCAAAAACTGTGTTAACTACATATGTATCAGACAATGTAATGCTTAACTGGAAAGAGCTTCAGTGACATCATATGTGAATATCAAATCCATATTATTGACAGAAATAGATTCATGGCTTCTTTTACTCTGCAGAGGAAAAAGTTGGAAGTATTTTTGTTAATATATAAATACATCACTTTATTGCATGCATGTGATAGTCAAAAGAAACTATAGCAAGTTACAAGCATAACCTTTTCACAGAACAATAAGTAGTGAGAATTGGTTGAAACTTGCATGAAGTTACCCAATGTATCAGTCATGAGGAAAGTTTTTCAGAAGTAGCACTACTCATATAGTATTAATAGAGGGGGGTATTCAAATATATTAGTAAAAATAGACTTTCCTTTTAGAAAAAAAATATTTGCAAAAAAAAAAAGATTAAATGAAAAATGCCTTAATTGCTATAGTGCCAGCTATCTCGTATATCTTTGGATTTCTACACTGGGGTCAAGTAATCAAAATTAAGGAGATAAATTTTCACATGACGTCCTGATTTCCCCCCTCCCTCTTTTTTTCCAGCACCAATAGCTGCAGGAACAGGCCCTAATTTTTCACTCTCAGATTTGGAAAGTTCCTCGTATTACAGTATGAGCCCAGGAGCAATGAGGAGATCTTTACCAAGCACCTCTTCTACCAGGTAAGAATGTAAGAATGTATACTATGTTTGTTGAATTAAAAGATTGTGACATGATAAGTGCTTGGGGCAATCAAATAGGGATAGAAATTGAAAGCTACCTACAGATGTACAGAAGAAATCCTTACAGTGGATATGACTTTATTTCTACAAGGTTCAAAGTTTTATGCTGGCATAACGAAATTACTGAAGTAATAAACAAAGTTGCTTTACACAAAAAAATAAAAGGGCCTCCACACCATTAGATTTCAAGCAGGAATTGCTCTTTGCACATCTAAGCAATGAATGTTGCATTTGGGGGCAATTGTTTAAGCGGCAAGTTATATACAATCATCTTTAGAAAAATAAGTAGCAGTAGCCATTCCTCTCAAACTCAACAACTATGGCACTGCAGTTACTTTTAACCAGCAATCTGTGCAATAGCATCTTATGATATGTCATCCTTTTTGCCTATTGTAAACAGACAAGGTCACTCTCTCTTGGCCTAGCATACCTCACACTGCCTTGAACTCCTGGATAAAGGGCTGGATATTAACCTAACAAATGAATAGAATATCTTTATTTGATTGTTCAAGAGTTACGTCATAATATAGGTACTCCTTAACTTATAGCAATTCATTTAGTAACTGTTTGAAGTTAAAACAGCACTGAAAAAAGGAACATAACCGATTCTCACATTGTAATAGTTGCAGCTTCCGCATGCATCAAAATTCAGATGCTTGGCAACCAATTTTTTTTTTAATGACCTTTTTTTCTCATGAGGAGTTGACTTTATGGGGAAACAATTTTAAAAATTGGAAAAAAGATGGTGATATGGAAAAATTAAATGGAAGCCAGGGATATTGTCTATGGACCAAATGATAGATTATTATGGATTTTGAACATACTCTGTATTAAGAGACTAATACCATCTACCAGGGGTGAAATCTAAATTTTTTCCTACCGGTTCTGTGGGTGTGGCTTATTTTGTGGCCGTGGCTTGGAGGTCAGGTGACTGGGTGGGCGTGCTTTTACACTTTACACAGACAGAACACAAAAAACTTTTACATTT
>JANHFT010001786.1:27947-47090 GCA_032467955.1 Pseudoxenodon macrops | reverse complement strand
ATTTATTTGTTTTTTTGTTTTTTTATTTATGTCAAGCACGTATTAGATAACATATATAGGTATAAACATGATTTGAATACATGAAATGAATACGTATAAAAGGGAACATTAGGACAGGGATGGTAGATGGTGCGCTTATGCTATGATAATTAGTATTTTTAATACCTATATAATAATTATATAATTTTAAACATTATAAATGATCTGATTTAATGTTTTCTAACCACAAATCCTATAAAGCCTGGGTTCTCTTTTGACATTGGGATGGTTGATAACAAGATACATTTAATTTAGATAAAACGATTTTTTTAATTGGCCTTATTTTTCTTTGAGTTAATACCGTAGCTTCCAAGAGAAACTATTTTAGGGTCTTCTTATATGGGCTGGTTTAATGACTGTATGACTGGAAAGCATGAGAGACAAGGGATGTATCTGGGAGTGGCCAATATTTTTGATGGTCAGTATTTCTCAGATGATTAAATTATTTCTCCCTCTACAATACTGGCTTTCAGCTGGCTTTGTGAAGTTTTCTGCAACCCTGCCTTTCCATATCAGTATAAGCAGAAGTGGGTTCTGAATCTTCTTACTGCTGGTTTGCTCAGGGTCGCACCTCGAGTGCGCGCGGCAATTTAAAAAATCCAAAATGGCGGTGCCCACAGAGACACCGAAGGAACTGGCTCTGTGACATCATCGCAGAGTTACTACCTACTCTATAGAAGCGGTAGGAACCTACCTCTGAGTATAAGTAGCTTATGTGTCTTCTAACTGCACATCTTTCTGATGTATTTTTCAGTTTCTATATCTTTGATTTTTATTCTTTGGTGTCACCAAAGTAGCTTTAAGATATTTTGAAAGAATTTATTAATAAGTAAGTAATACTTTTCAGGTGTTAAAAGGTCTTTTAGTATCGCTGCTTGATATAATAGAACTTTTATGGAAAAATAGGACCTTTGATTTTTTTTAATGAAAATTCTGTTCCTTGCTTGCTGCCTGTTTAATTGCATGCAGTGGTGAAAGGCAGATACTGATTCTGGACTTCTATTTGCGATTTAACAAAGAAATGGTGAATGAGTGTAACTGGATCATATTATTTGATCATCATATAAATTCAGTCCAACTGTGGTGTTCCAAAATCAGGAGAAATAAATAATATAGAATTTTCTCTGGGTTTACTATCAGAAAAAAGTAAAAGGGTTAGAAGCAAATAGGTAGATCTTGCTTAATGACTTTTCATTTGGCAACCATTTGAAGTTATTATGGCACTGAATGAAAGGTTATGGCTTTTTTTTGAGGATTTCAAAGGTACAGCCATTGCGGGAGAAGCAGTGAGAACTTCACCTAATGACTGCAATTGGGATTAGCAGAACTGTCATTGCTAAGCAGTATGTTTACGTGATGCTAATGACGACTTCACTTAGTGATGGAAATTCCAGTCCCAATTAGGATCGTTAAGTGAGGGCTGTAGTTCACTTTGGAGACGAATGCTGATACATTTCTGGAGGGGCTGGTAGAAATGAGAGAAGCGATGTCCTTAATGTGCTGCAAAATGAAAAGGAAAAACTCTGTGAAATTATTAGACCTCAGAAAATAAAATGAATCGGCACACATTCAGAGGAAACTGAGTAAAAAATGGAGGAACAAAACACTAAGCAGAATCAACAGGATAAATTGTAGGAAAGAATTAAAACTGAGAACCATTGCTTTGAGATGATGTTCACCAGAGTAATTTGGAATGTTCATTCCATTCTCATCTTGGCTAAAAAGAAAAATCAGATATTTACACTTTCTTTTCTGACTTTTTTCTTTGCTAGTTGTTTTATAGTGGTGCTGACATCAGATAAGTTGTACTATCTTTAAACATAGAAAGTCATATTTTCATTCATCTCTGGGCAGAGTATGCTTTCCACCTAATGGGAAAATATATTTCAATATTTTTCTCCCAGTTAAAAAATGGGAGAAAACCTTTTGTCTTAATAACCCTTGGTGTTGTTAAATTTTATTTCTACTTCATGATTGGTTGCACATCATAATGTAGCATTTCATACATACAAACTGTGTGAGAACTGTGAGTTTAAATCAATGCTTTATTGTTGCAAGTGTTGGAATAACTTTGAAAAGATCATACAGAATATGGACAAGTTTAAGGATACCCTCACAGGATATATTTTGGGAGTGTTGTTACTCTTTTTAGTTCCAAGGCTGACAGTATATTAAACACTGAAACTCTGTTGTTGCTCTACATTTATTCAGTCTCGTAATACACTGTCTTAATTGCAAGATTCTTGCACTGAGCAGGGGGTAGGTAGGACTAGAGGAACTCCACTCCTTTCTGACTTTCAAATTCTGTGTTTCTGTGATTTGTGGCTCAGTCAAGCAAAACAGCGCATTAAATCTTCTCTCCTAATATTATGCTCATGGAGACTCACATCCATTTACCTGCACTCCAGTGTGCTTGGGGAGTTCTCAGGCCTGGAATGGCTGGAGTCTGCCAGAGAGAGATGAATTTCCTTTCACATAGGAAGACTCTGCAAAGTAAAACAAAGCAGACATGAAGTAAATTATTTCTGCTTTTCAAATATCTCTTGTGGTATCTGCTTTACCGTTAACTTTATCTCAGCACTTTCATCACGTACATTTTTGCTAACGGAGAAGGAAGGCAAGAGGAGATAATGAAGATACTTGGTTGGAAAGTTATGCAGCTTCAGGCTTGGATTTGCACTGTACTACAATTCTATAGGTGACTTCATTTTAAAAATTAGTATAATCAGTTATGTAACAGTGAATGCACCTAAAAAGCTCTTGGCTTCAAAATTCATTTTATACATTATGTGAAGCTGAATAATATAAAAAGTTGTCTTTTATCTTTTCTCTCTCTTTCCCCCCAGAACTGCATATTTTAACACACTAAAGATGTTTTGCCCTTCTTAATCAATGTAACCATTTTTAAAATTGACAGTTGTCTGGCCTTAAGAAGATATTTAACTTTAAAATGAACAGTGTCCTCCTACCCTTTTAGTGAACGTGACTATTTTTTCTGTGCCCAAAATAGTTTAGGCACAGTACTACAGTATTTTTAAAAATATGACTATCGCCCCTCAAAAACAAGTTTAATTATTTCATAATTTTGTAAAAGATCCAATATTGTTGGCTTGTCTGGTTGCATATTTTTCAGGCATTTTTGGAACTGGGAGGTATAGGCTGGTGGCCAATGACGAACCATGAATGGTAACATAAAGCAAGTTATTACTGTACTATTGTCTGACATTAAAATGCAAGTTCAAAAACCAGAGTTAATTTTATCATGTTGTAGAGCATGGTTCATAATTGTTTCTCATTGCAGTTTGTAACAAATACCCATGGCGGGATAAAGCTTTGGTCTTGTACGTCAGATGAGTGTAAGAGACTGCCATGTTAATTTTGGATAATTCCTAAGTCTGGTGAAATTCCTAAGTCTTCTGAAATAAATTTTGTGCTAATCTTATATATATTTTATAAAGTTCTGGGAATCTTAGGGGGTCCTTCTGCTTTTTTAAGTACTTTTTCTTGGGAAATAGGAATCTTCTGCTTATAAGTTTCTATTATGAACTTTCTGAAAACTAACTATACACAAGCTCGGGTGACTGTATGAAAAGTATATATAGGGAGCAGTAAGAAATTAGATAAGTACTGTCAGACCTTGTAAAGAATGAAGCAGAGCTATCAGAAAACAAAACAGAAGCAATTCTTAAGGCAACTGGGGAGGAATTCTGTTATTTCCCAACTGAAATATTTTAACAGAAAACAATTACAGAAGTTGGACATTATCACCTGGCACATTTTGACATATTGGAATACGTAGGGTTCACTTTTAATATGACTAATGCACTTCTTTAGCTAATTTTATGGTTATGGCATTGAATTCCAGGATACCATCATGAAAATCATATTCTTAAGTGCTACAGTAATGCTAAGAAAGTCCCAATCGCTACAAAATGTTAGCTTTAAAAGTAAAGGAGAGATCACTTGAATTTAAAGTCTAGATTTAAAATGTGTATATTGATATACAATAGCCTCTTTATATAGTTTGGTCTAGTTAAAGCATGAGGCTAGAACCTGGGAGGCTGTAAGTTCTAGCCTGCCTTCGTCACGAAAGCCAACTGGGTGACCTTGTACTAGTCACTCTCAGTCCGCTCAATTCAGCTCAGACGGTTGTTGTGGGAAAATAGGAGGAGGAAAATATGTTTGATATGCTCACTACCTTGAGTTGTTTATAACAAATAATAAAGATATAAATAAATAAACAAATAAATTAATAAGTTATTATAACTCTTACAATTCCCAATTAAGCTTCTTTTAAAAATCAATTCTGTTTTCACTGTTATGTGTCTCTGAATTTCCCTAAGCAATTAAAATAAGAAGAAAAAAGCTACACAGCTTAATTTCCTTTGGATAAAAGCACACTGAAGAATTAATGGATTCTCTACAATATGTGCTTTATTTGTAAGCATTTTGTTATATGTTGAGTATTTGTTTGCCTCCCCTTGTAAGCAGAACACAAGGGGACGAAAATACTCAACAGTCAATCCAGCTGTTATTTGTGTTGCTAAAACTGCATCAACAATTCCAACCATTGCCATCTGACACCTTTTAACTGTCTGTTAACTTCTGTTTTCTGGTACTTAGTCTTTCTTTTTCTGTCATGGGGCATATTCACAAACATCTTATAGAGCCTACGCCCGAACCTTCATCTTGTAGATCTGTGCCTAGCTGGGAAATTCTAGAAGTTGGTCCACTTATCTTAAAAATTTTGAGGTTGACACTAATTTAAAAGACATTTACCATAGGAATAGGAAACTTCTGTTGGAATAATGTAAATTGCAGAGGCTGTTAAGATTAGTTCACACAAACTCTGTGCTAAGATTCTGGATTCAATCTGGGCCAGTCACCAGGCCCAGAGGTTTAGTTTTCTGAGCTTTTGGACTCATGCTGGAGCCCATCTTTAGGGAACATCTCTCTGTGCTTTGGGCTATTTTGTGTGGGGGTGTTGCATGTGGCTTTTCAGATGTTGATTGAAGTGTTGATAACTGGCTATTTAGTCATTGGTTGTTGTTTTGTGCTGCAAGCACTCTTGTGCTAAGTACTTGATAAGCTGGTGGTAAATCAGCAATTCTGTTGACTCACAGAGGGCTCATTCCCCAGGCTTCTATCACTTCCTTGGCAGTTTTTGTGCCTGCTTGTCCAACAATCTTAGTAGCCACAAAATCGAATGCATTGATTGAATACATTCAATTTTTCAGCTAAGATTGTTGAAGGAGCAGGGCTTTACAGAGAAATATCCAAATTCAAAATAAGTAGGAGTTTCCTGACTGTGAAAGCTGTTATACAGTAGAACAGCCTGCCCCTGGAGTCATCACTAAGGGTTCTCAAACAAAGATTAGTCAACTTTTTGTCTGGGGTGATAATGATAATTCTTTCCCTGGACAAGGAATCTGAACTAGAAGTCCCTTCTAACCTTCAATGGTGTGAATACTTTCTCCCACTTCACTTACCGTATTTTTCGGAGTACAAGACACACTTCCCCCCCTAAAAGAGGCTGAAAATTTGGGTGCATCTTATACTCCAAATGTAGCTTTTTTGAAGCTTTTTTCCAGCCCTAATGAGGTGCTAGCGAGTTAAGCGATCTTTGCAGGCTTTTTTCATTGCTACTCCCTCCAAAGAAGCTTTTTCAGCCCTAAGTCTTTGCAGGCTTTTTTCATTGCTACTCCCTCCTAAGAAGCTTTTTCCCCAGCTTTGCCTACTTTTTTCATTGCTTCTCTCTATCAGCTGTGCTTTAGAAGCTTTTTTCAGCTCTAACAAAGGGATAAAATAATGTGCTGAAGCTGACCAGACTAAGGACGTTAGCTAGATGAATATCTGGTAGCCAGATTTTTTTTCCTATTTTCCTCCCCAAAAACTAAGCTGTGTCTTATACTCCAGTGCATCTTATATTCGAAAAAATGCAGTATTTCTGAACTGCTAGGCACACTTACCAGTAAAACAGTGGGCCAGCCATCAGTTTTATTTTCTGATACCTAGTAGGCATTTGTGATGTCCAAATATATTTGTGAAACGTTGCATTGTTCCCTTGGTGGTTTTTATTTAATTAAGATAATGATTTAAAAATGTAGATGGGCAAGGAATCATCCAAGTACCAAAAGAGGTATCTGCAAGAGCATTGCTACCTGTAGGCATCATGTCACATATGTAAAACAATAATTTACTCTATATTCCTGATTAAAGAAACACAGCCAATCCTATGATAGCTTTTTTGGTTTGTTTTTATGTTCTACTGGTAAGCACTGGAAGCAATTGTCATCTGCTTTCAGGCACACAATATTTCATTGAGTCTAATGAATCATTGTAGCTGCCTTTTGTATACTTTTGTATACTGTTTATACAGCCTCACTTCAGTTTTGCCCCTCTGACTACAGCCAACAAAAATCTATTAATGAATATGAAGCTACAATAAATGCAGCAGGTCAATAGTAGTATTTGGAGACAAGTAGGAGCTTTCCATTGCAGCCATTAAGTAAAATAATTAAATACCCTTCATTTGTTCTTATAAACTTAGATACGATGACAGAAACTTAGCATTGAATCAATATGTCTCTCTTTCTTTGCAATTTATGGAGCAGCCAGTGACCATTATCTGTGACAATCATCTGTTTCATTGACATTATTACATTAAAACCATGGAAGTTATAGATGGAGGGACTGTCAGAAAATTGCATCTTTTTTCCCTTAGGCAATGCAGTATATCTGCTTGGATTCCTCCCACCCCCCTAAATATGAGTCCCTTTTGAATATTCCTTCACTATGTGGAACTTGTTTTAGCTTGGTCTTTCCTATCTATGCCTGTGGAAGTCACAAGGGTTGGAAGCCATGTAATGGCCATTTACTACAACATATGGCCTCTTTCTATAGTTGTTTCCTTTATTATAATAAAAGGAAAAATTCTGAACTTGTATGGTTCCACATATAAAGAGAAGACTAATTACAGCTAATCCTGTAAACAGTTCATTTAGTGACTGTTTGAAGTTACAACAGCATTAAAAAAAGTGACTTATGACTGTTTTTCATACGTACGACCATTTTAGCATTCCCATGGTCATGTGTTCAAAATTCAGATACTTGACAACTGACTCATAGTTATAACGGTTGCAGTGTCCTGGGTTCACGAGATCTCCTTTTGCCACCTTCCAACAAGCAAAGTCAATGGGAAAGCCAGATTCACTTAGCAACTGCAGTGTTTCACTTAACAACTGTGGCAAGAAAGGTTGTAAAATAGGACAAAATTCACTTAACAACTGTCTTGCTTAGTAGCAAAAGTTTTTAGCTCAATTGTGCTCCTAAATCAAGTACTTACTTACATATTTTCAGAAAGAAGGGAGAAATAACATTTCTGTCTTGGTACCCTCAGAATGAAAGTTCTAATTGTGAAACCTAGTTTTAGCCAGAATAATATGTGTATATTTAAATAAGAGTGTATTTAAACCCTGAGATTGTCTTGGGAAAGTAGCAAGTTTTTTAGAACAGATTTTGTCCCAGCCTTCTCCTCTTGTCATACGTGCATCCTCTGAAGTCTTTCAAAGACTTTTGCTGACGTTGGCTGTCTGAAAAATAAAAGGGGAGAAAGTTGGGAAAGACACCACAGCAGTATCTCTATTTCCTGTCTTTCTCTCCTCCTGCAACTATTACATCACCAGAGATTATTTCAGATTTTTACAGTTGAGAAATTTACTGAACTTATATTCAAACTGTAAATGAGCATAGCAATTGTGATGGAATGCCCAAGTCTGTAAGTTGGAGCACCTGTAAGTTTCCAGCCTTCTCTTCCAGAAAGTCTTTGGGTATTTACTCCCAGGCCCCGCTTCCTGCTTTGAGGTAGCAGTTTCATAGTTTTTGCTGAAATCGCCAATCTTCTATAAGCGCCTCACTTGCTGTCCCTGTCCCTCCACCTTCTGGTGCATAAGAGAGACAGGGCCTTCTTCCCAGAGCCGTGATGGCAAACCTATCTCATAAATGCCACAGGTGGCACGCGGAGCCATATCTGAGGACACAGGAGGCGTTGTCCTATGTCAGTTCCAGTGCGCATGTGCGCACTGGCCAGCTAATTTTCGTTCTTTCAGAGGGCGGGGGAGAGTATTTTCGCCATCCCCAGGCTTCAGAAAAGCCTCCTGAAGTCTGGGGAGGGTGAAAAACGGCCCAACGGGCTACCGTAAATCTGGAGGCTTCAGTGAGGCCTGCACGCATGCGTGGGGGGGGCAACACAGAGTGGTAGTGGTTGCGCTACCACTCTCCCACCGCTTTTGGCACGCAATAGCAAAAAGGTTAGCCATCACTGTCCTAGAGGATGAAAAGGGAAAATGCAAAAAAAGAAATGATTTGAAGAAGCAAGAGCCAGTTTGGTCTCATGGTTGAGGTACCAGACTAGAAAGCAGAAGATTGTGAATTCAAGTTCTGTTTTAGCAACGAAAGTCACCTAGGTGATTTTAGGCTAGTCTCTCTCTCAGCCCAACTCACCTCCCAGGAGTTTTTACTTATTTACACACACACAGAGAGAGAGAGAGAGAGAGGAATTGAAGTTCATGTGTGTAAAGGGGTCATAGTTGCCCATCTCTAATCTAGACTGTTCTATCTTTAGAAATTCTCAGTTATTAACAGAACTGTGTTAAACCACACTCTTTTACCAACTTAATCCCAAAACTTCTGTCCTTAAAAAAACACAAAAAGAAACAAATCCTAAAACTTTTTCCTATTCCAGCAAAGCAGAGCTGAGGACAATTTCTGCATTCTGTGGCTACAGTAGTGACAAATCACACCTCCCTTTTTGTGAAGGTGGATTACATGCCTGAACCTGGCAATGTATATTATGTGTGTGAAGTGGCAGCTCTTGCAGGTTGTGGCTATAACAGTAATAATGTATACTTTGAAGTACAATATCCTCATGTAAACAGATTGAAGTAGTTCATATACATAAAAAAGAATAAAGAAATAGTCTGCATTCACTTGTACTTAGAAGTGTCTTCAAATCAAGATTAAAATTCTTAAAATTTTCTGAACACTTCTCACAGATAACATTAGACGTCAAAAAATATAAAAGAAAATAATATGTTCTCCTAGCTACATTTCACACCTGCCCAAAACTCTGCCTGTATGATTATGGATGAGCCAAGTAACAGATTTTTAAAAAATCATATTTAGAGGAAAGAATTATAAGGGTTTCATGGTTGTGCAGAAACTAGAAAAAGAAAGGGAGGTGGGAGAAACTGGAATAAAGAGGGGTGTTGTATGAAGAATTAGAATTTTCAACAAGTATTTCAGTATTTCACTTTATGATCGGTGTATTCTTTAATAAGGTATTACATCTTTTCTGAGGCATTGATGAAAAATTCTGACCAAGGTTACTAATTATTTAAGCCTAACATTCAATTCCATGTCAGTTACACACAAATATGCACAAATCTATTGCAGTTTTTTTTTTTTTGCTTGCTTCAATTATAATTTTTAGAGGTGTTTCCCCCCCTTTCTTTCAATCCCCCCCCCGAGACATATTCTGTTCTTCTGCTACTATTTATCTGTCTTGGTCGTGTTGAATTCTTTAACCATATTTTGCTTTGCAAAACTCTTAATCTTGTGCCTTTCAAAAGACAACTTAACTTGCAAGGACCAGTGTGGACTGAAACCGTGCTGGATCTGCAGTCAGCTCAAATTTAGGCTGTGAAAGCATCAAGGAAAGTTATGGATGCTGGCTAAAGCCACTTCTATGTTAAGTGCAGATTTAACAAAAGAACGGTGACCTCTGTTTGATGCGGTCCTGATGTGTCAATGGCCTGCCACTCCCACGTTGGAACACTGCATTGCAGATACTCTTGATAACTCTTTGAAAAGTTCATGAGCGAAGCATAATTGAAGCACCGCCTTAATTTTAGTTAGTAAGTTCCTGATATTGCATCCATGGTCTGAAATAGTTTCCTGTCTGTCCTTCATCACACCTCAAGGTGCTAAATTTGGTTTTCCAAGTTCGGTTAAATAATAATTGGTTTTATCAGATTTCTTGTGAAGACAATTCATGCCATCATATGTTTAATTTGTGGTCTGCTAAACAAGATTAGTTCATCATTCACAGCAGAAATGCTGGATTCTGTATATCAATTATATTATTTTTCATCTCATTAGAAACCCAATGCTATGGCATTCTCATTTATCTATATGTGTATTTTATTCTAACATTATTTTCCTTTTATGTTTTGTTGAAATATTGTTTCAGTCCATTTCAATACACACCTGATGATAGCTAATAAATAACAAAACCTAAACAACAGCATTCTTCATTAAAATAATTTTTGAAAACTAAGAAATCCGAACCATAGATTTTGTTCTGAGCTCTACCAAATATACAAATGATGAATGAATCAAAGAGAATTTCTCTATCTGTGTTCTATGTGCAAAAAAAAATAAATTCTGAAGTGAATCAGGTCTCCTTCAAAACCATTTCCAACTTCTATTTTCCATCAAAGAGAAGTTTATATCATTTAACTGATGAAGTATCTCTTTTTGAATTGGTGCCATTTTGTGATTGTTCTGCCTGTGTTTGGAAACTTAGGTTGCTGACTGACGAATATGGATGCAGAGAGTAGTTTTGGAGCAAATAGACTGAATTCCTGTTTACAGTTCCTTAACTTTTAATCGTTCTGTAATGGCAAAGAGCATGGTTGAAATCGTGTTTTTTTTCACACAGCGTCCATTTTGTTGAACTTTTTGAAGGTGGAATGTGAGGGCGTTGCAAGATAACGCCAAACTGCATTTGTGGTGCTTTGAAGAAAGAGCACAAATTATGTGGAATGTGTGGTTCTCACTATAAGATAAGCTAGAATGTGTTAATCAAATATTTTCATGATATGAAGGCAGTTAAGAAAACAGTAAAAAAATTTACTAATTGCTTTCTTAAGTAAACAGATCTATCATTAGGTTGTCAGGAAGAGTGACACTGAGCAGAAACACCCTGCTAATCCCCAAAGATAAGTATTTAACATAATTAGGCAGACAGTGTCTCCTTTGTTGTACCAGCATTAATCAGGAGGGAAAAGCTCAATTTTACAGAAAAGGGTTTTTCTCAATATGCCTTTGTGCTATTTCACTACTTTTGTGGAGATAACATACTCAAAGTAATGACAGTCATAGTTTGGATGATAAAGTTCCTTGCTATTTGATATATGCAACATGAATCTTTATTTTCCATATTCTTGTTTTTCTCATGTGGCTGGGGAAGATTCTGATAGCTTTTTAAAAATAATTTGGTTATCTTATATCTCATAAGAGATTCAAGAAAATGCATATTCATAGCTGAATGTAGTGTGTGTGTGTGTGTGTGTGTGTTCATTCTGCTTAGTAGGTCACTTTCTTTTAAAATAATTGTGAGGGGAACCCAAATTAAAATTCAACTATAGAGAGAGGATTTTTTCTGCACACTTTTATTTGTTTGTTTGTTTGTTTATTAATTGCCCATCTTATCATAAGGTAATTCTGGGAAGCTTACAGTCATAAAAATATATCTAAATTAAAGCATACATTAAATCCAGGGAATAAAATCTAAGGACAAGTGAGAGGGCAGAGGCGGACTATATAACACCCCTCTGATGAGAGATACCTGTCTTGACTTTTTAAAAATTACATTAATTGTGCCCAGAGAATTATTCTCAAAGAAGAGAGGCTGTTTGACTAGTTTCGTTTTCCTCAGAACTCCTTAAAAAGTGTCCTAAGAAAGAAGTTAGCCTGTCCTTTTCAGAATGTAGCAGCATTCTTTATGAAGAAATTTCATTCCCAATCTAAGTGCTAAATTTAAAACCTGGGCAACTATATTTAGGAATGGGTCTTTTCTCATTCGAAAATGGTGTGAGGAGAAGGTTCTTTCCTTCCTAATGTCCCATTCCAGTGCAAGGGCCCCCAGCAGATTCATTTCCCAAGGAAAACATGGAATTAAAACACAAGATTAAAAAACATAATTCATCTCCCTGCTTCTCAAAGGCTTTGATGGGAAAGCTGCAAAGTAAAAGATCAGTAGACTTCATAAAATAACAGGTACATGTGAGGTTGGTTTTTTTGGGGGGCAGTTTGGAGTGTAAAGGTGAAAAATCAAATGTTTCCCTATAGTAAGGTTTTCAATGCAAATGGTAACTATTCTAAGCTTTGGTTTTAGCTGACATAACTTTTTCTGAGATTCTTTACACTTCAGTCAATTTTAAGAGGGCGCATTGAATTCTTGCTCTCCTCTACAAAACATTTTGATAACCTTCCAAATTTTGCTTTAAAGTCATTGCAGTTTACAATTGCACTTTTAAGCTTTTGTAAAGGCAGCAAAAGCATACATGTAGAAGAACCTGGGTTAGTTGTTGGAATTTACATAGTTCTTTTTGTTTCTTTCTCTTATCCCAGCAAAGACAGCTGGGAAGTTGTGATTGCAAATGGCAATCACATGACACCAGAACGTGCAACCATTGTAAATATATGACATTTGCAAAGCCCTCAAATTTTGATCACATAGCCGTGGGGTTGTTGTGATGGTTTTAAGTATGAAAACTGGTCTTAAATCAGGTGGGGTGTTGTTGTTTTTGGTGCCATTGTAATTTTAAATGGTCACTAAACAAATGGTTGTAAGTCAAGGACTACCTGTATATTTATGGCTTTTCATCTCCTTAACAATAAACTTTTTTCTATGTTCTGTTAAATTCTTATTTTCTGTATTTTGTTGCCTCTGAAAAGTTCAGTTCACCTTACAGTATTTGAATATATTATATGTCAGCTTTCATAACTATATATATCATTACTTTTCTTTTTACTCAAACTTATCTTGTTTATTAAACTTTATGATGGTCATAATCTTTTCTATGTACTATGCATGTCTTTCTAAATAAATAATAATAATTCTTTTATATGTCAGACACAATTCTCCTTGACTTCATAGACACATCTATGTTGTTTTTTCGGCAGTACTATGGAAATGGTTTGCCTTTGTCTTCCTTTGGGGATGTTATTTGAACTCCCCAGTTTAGTCTGCCACCCAGGTATTCAATGGAGATCTGCCATTTTGGTACTAAAAGCCCTAAGGAGCTTTTGAACCAGGTATTGTCATCTGCTGAGACATTTTTGTAATACATGCACTTAAAACATCCTTTTCAGTGTATAGTTTTAAGTATTCTGGATATTGTAGAATTTTAAAAATACATTTTTCACTAACATTTATGAAACTGAGTTTGGGTGCTGTCTTTTATTTTTAAAGGTCGGGGTTCTTTTTTCAAAGCCTGCCAGCATTCCAACATATACTATTACAATTTCAAAAACTCCACAGATAATACACTTGATAGTTGAGGAAGGCAATTCCAATGATCCATTAAGAAGAAATTCACTGGATGGGCGGATATTTCAGAAAAGCAGAACAGGCAGTAGTAGCATCAGGAGGAAAAAGCATACCCAATACCATTCAAAAGCATGAAATAATTTGGACATGATTGCTCAGTTGAATGCAGTCGCAGGAAGAATGGACAGGTGGGAAAGCAGCCAGAGGAAGTGATGATTTTCAGCTAGATGCTGTTTACCAGTTGGACTTGCTCCATACAGAAGATAGTCTGAGAGGATAAAATTCTAAAGAACTTTTTGCTCTCAAAGAATCCAACAACACAGGACTGTGGTTCCAGTAAACATAAGGAAATAACTCTTATCAAAGGAATGTTGCACTATGATAGCTATACAAATCTGGGCCCGTACCGTATGTCTAATTTAAATATATTGATTTATGATGCATTCAGGTAGATCCACAGTAAAAGGCTTAATTAGATCATCTTAATATGGTCACTGATGCAGTTGAAGGAAAAAAATGCCCTTTTGGTGATTCTTGGGATGAGAGAGATTTGATTTGTTGATTCCCTTATAAAGTGATCTTTCTTTTCTTTCTCTTCTTTTTTTTCTGAGTTCCTAAGCTAACTTTGTTCTGGTAAAATTTATTTTGAACCCAGTTTATATTTGCAGCTTTATATTTTTCAGATGTATTTCTGTGAATATTTTCTTGTGGTGGTAAGAGTTATTTTCCTGGGAATTTATTAGTCTCTTAAAAAATGAGATTACGAATGCTCTTATGTAAAGACACAAATTTATGCATACATAGAGATACCCACACATACAGTGCAATTCTTTTTAAAAAGGTGACTTGGAATCCGTAGGAGGACATTCAAAGCACCTCTTCTGGAATCGTTAAGCAGCTGCTTGTGCATCTGTTCTGGAGGCTGCTTCTTGGTCTTTTGGCCTTAATGGGCATCCATAGCCACTTCATTGCTCTTTTCCCCCATAAATGCTGAGACACCCAGGAGCCGGTTCCCAGATAGCCAAGTGCAAGCGCTTCCAGAAAAAGACGTACCTGTTTAATTATTCAATAGATGATTTGTGCATATTCCTACGCATCCTGTATGAGGTATTTCAAAGAATTTGCACAGTCCTAACTCAACACGTGCAGGCATAACAAACACTTGCTCAGATTATCAATTCTTTTCCAATTCATCAGTTTTCATAATGTGCGGCGATTAACAACTGTAAATTCAATGACTTGCAAAAGTTTCATATTTTGGTAACTTTATGAATAGTGGGTTGTTGTTTTTTTGCCGGACGTCTCTTTGTTCTGACTTTCACAGCATAATTTTACCTGCAAAAAAAAACAGCTTTTGAAGTCTTCGCAATAAGTCATCTGAAGAATATGAACCCTTAAATCATTACATAGGGCAGAAATGTTCACTTTCTATAGCCTAAAAGGCCACCCCAGGCTTTGCACAGCATGTCAAAAATGGCGGGTGGCCAGCGGAGATAAGGATCTGTTGGAAGGATGAAGGATGAACATCTGAAATGTTTGGCCCCTCCCATTCTCGGGTTGGAAATGAAACGATGTTGGGTTCCTATTTTTGTACTCCTAACATAGGGCTTTAAGGCATTAAGACAGAGCAGGCCTTGATAATAGCAATAGCACTTAGACTTATAGAACGCTTCACAGTGCTTTAAAGCCCTCTCTAAGTGGTTTACAGAGTCAGCATACTGACAACAGAAAGCTAGTATTGCGTAATTTAGTGTTAATTACAGGAAATGTGTGAGCTGTAAGTATAGGAACAGTACGTTTTCAATTAATGAAAATAATTTGGTGATATGTGGTGATGCCTGGCAGAAAGAAATAAACTTTAAATGTTATGGATTTAAGGTCCCATCACCACAGCCAACAATACCTAATGGCAAGAGTCTCCCCAAAAACCTTGGCATTGTAAAAGGAGACAGTTAGTAAGAATGCTGAATGCTGTTTTGATGACTTCAAAATTCAGCTGCTAATACCCACTTTTGTAGTTTAGTTTTATTGCTCTTTTAAGAATTCATAACTGATAATCTTCAATAAAGGAGACTATTCGTAGCTCAGGGTTGAAATGACTGGTGCTCTCTGAAGCAACAGCACGGATGATGGTACCAAGTTTGGGTAATGAAACGTCTGCAGGAAAACAACCAAGAACTCAGCCTAATTCATTTGTAATTGGCAAGTTTAAATTATTCAGCTTTATATAGAGACTTAAAATAATTAAGTTTCTCTTCTTGAGTCTTTATTTATATTGGAGCCAGTGCTTTGATAGTTGTTAACTGGTGGGAAAACACAGGCATAACAGATGACAAATAAAAAAATCAGTCTTTTGGTAGATGTTGGTTTATTCAGTATATCAACAATGATGCAATAGATTGAAACTGGCTTTTTGTTGCATTATTTTTATAATGTTTACATGGCAGATAATGGTGATAAAGATATTTTATCAACTTAAGAATGAAGCCAGGAATGTATAAAAACAGCCTTCCACTCCAACTTGGTGTTGCACATGTATTTGAAAGAATTGTAGCTATGCTACACAAATAGAAGGCATTAAAATTCTTCCGATAACTCAGATATTTTGCCAAAATAATCATTAAAACAACTTTATTTTGGCAAGCATATTTTCCTTTTTTATTGTCCTTAGTTTATTTCCCTTTAGTACAAGTAGGTAAAAATTATTGTCCCTTTGGTCATCTTCCCACTTTTCCATTTCAATCTCTCACAGAAAACAAAAGTTGTTCCAGATTATATCCTAAACCACTAGAGCATCTGGGAGGGGAAGTTGTCATTTGCCAGTTCCACTACCATCAGCAAAAAAGCAGGAAATGGATGTTCCCTGTATGACTAAGATAGCGTCCTTATTATGATAGGTTAGGCTACAATTCTGTTTTATAATGAACATTTTCTTTCTGTTGAAAAGCATGTTAGACAGTACTGGTCATAAACATCTGTGTATCTGTGCAACTTCAGTTACTATTAGTAAATATAAGTTACTATTACTACTATTAGTAACTATTAGTTGCAATTATTTCTAGTCAGATGATGAGCATAGAACTATGTTGTAGCAATTCAGAAATTCAGATTAAAGTCTCTTTACTGCCCACTATCCGATGTTGGGAATGTTGGGAGTCAAATTTAAGTAAACAATTGGATAACACAATATAAGCAACCCTTACAGAGATCTCCTTTAATGCTGTTACGTTTTAAGATTTTACAACACTGTTATGTTACTCCTATAAGAATTTCATATATAATTATTCTGCAAAATGTTGTAATCAAAAAGGTACAAAAGGGGAAAGTAATAAGTGATCTAATTAATTCAAAGTAACTGATAGAACAACACTCATTGTCACTAAATGACCTTACATCTTTGGCCTTCAGTATCTCTGTTTGGAATTGCAGTATATAAATTTCTGAGACATAGGTTCCTGATCCAACCCAGTGTCATCATCCATAATTTTTTCATGTCAACGAAGAAAACATAATTCTATTTGGCTAAATTGCAGTATATAGTCATCCCCATAATCTCATTCTACAAAGGCTGCTAATGCATTTAGTCACATGTAGTCATACCTCACTTAAGGCCTTGCTCATCCCAAAGAAAAGCAAGGTTTGAGGATATGCCTCCATCCGATCTTCATGCGTTTTTTTCCTGTTATGGCCTAAAAGGGGCTTCTCTCAAGTTGTTCAGATCTATAGCTTAGGTAGAACAATATTCTGTTGAATAAAAAGCACTACTGCTACGTGGCATATTAATCAGTTTGATTTTATTTTGTTACTCTACTTTCATCACATAGTCCTTTCATATACTGTCAAAATCCGTTATATGATAGTGGAACTTGTACTTTTCAGCCTCTTGAAATTACTTATTTTTTGAAATGAGTCTGATTGTCCAGTAAATATTCAAAGTTTTATTTCCATTTGCAAGTTTCGTGTGCAGTGTTTGTCCCAGATAGATAAATGTTTAAGAGAGAGTGGACTATGAAACTAAACCAGATGCTAATTTAAATTAACAAGATGAATAAATGAAAGAGACCATGCTAAGAAATATCAGCAACCTTAACAAAACAAGGAGTACTAAAATAGCCTCCCCGTTTTATGTTTTTCCAATTATAAATGTAGTCATTTCTCACAAAAGACATTATCAAATGTCTGGAATAACTTTAGAAGAATAACATTTATTTTAGATTACTCCTAAAGCTTTCGTTCTTGTATGCAGGTTCTCATCTGTATTTTACTAAGCCCTTTGATTTTACCTTCAAACGGAATATTATTATGAGATACCAAAAATGATGTGTTAGTCTTCTCGTTTTGTACCTATTGACTTGTGCAATACAAAAAAAAAAGACAAACTAGGCAGTGACAAATATCTTGTATATTGCTGTCAAGTAAACTACACGGATGTGTCCATGCATTCGTCAGATGTTGAGTCCAGCTTGAAGAAGATTTTAACATTTCTATGTGTTTGCTCAATAGTCAGCCATTTATGCTAAATGCCCTTTCAAAAGGTTAAATTAGTTATGGCTAACAACAGTAAACAGGCAATAAACTGATAATTTAGCATTTCATACTCTGTATGCATTTCCTTATGACTTCACATACATTATCTTAGTAATTCTTATAAAATTCTATGCAATAAAACTGTGTGTTCCTCCGAGCTTATAATCAAGCAATGGGAAACTCAGAAGCAGATCTTAGTGTATGAAGTTTTGTTTCTTCCCAGGTAAATCTGCATAGGATAGTAGTTTGAGGAATACTCATCACCAACAGATCATTATTTACCCTATAAAGTGTAATTCTTGTACTTTTGTAATTCAAAATTTAACCTTCAGCTTAATTGTATCGAGTTCAATTGAACTAATACAGTCTTTTATGATCATATTAAGACTGCAGTGTTAAAAACATTTATTTCTAAGATTGCACCTCCTTCAATACAGTGAACCTCATATGAAAGTAAAAATTCTGACATTAAAGTGAAATCATAAGCATGTCTATTTAAAAATAAAGCACTGTTCAGTTCTGTGAGTTTTAAATGGCTTAACTCCATTAAAATGACTTTATAATGGAGTGCAGCAGAACTTCATGGGGAGGTTTACAATATTTTGGATCTACCTGATGTTTGTGTGACATAGACCCTAGGTATTTGAGAGATGTCTGTTTTCTACAGTATCTGCCTGTCTTATATGATCAAAGAGATTTGCCTTGCTTTGGATCCTGACAGTTAAGCGATATCATCTAGATGGACCCAAAAGTTGCCTTTCCCTGTGACAGTGCCTGTCCTTTGGAATGGCATCTCCACAAATATTAGTTTAGTCTCTACCATACCTGCTTTAAAGTAAGTATGTCTCCTCCTTCAGGCCAATCTAGGTTCAATCTTTCTTGATTGAGGGTGAAGAGGGAGATTGGTCTCCCCCCCATTCTTCCCTTGGAGTGATTGGACCAGGGTGTGTGATTTTCTCTATTGTTACATTTGCAAAGCCACCCAGAAATATTTTTGGAGTTGGAAAGTCTAGAAATTGGAGGTGCATGGGTAGATACAGTAGATGGTAGCTAGGTAGGTAGGAAAGTGGATGGATGGATAGATAGATGATAGGATAGGATAGGATAGGATAGGATAGGATAGGATAGGATAGGATAGGATAGGATTAGATAGATAGATAGATAGATAGATAGATAGATAGATAGATAGATATAGATGATAGATAGATAGATAGATAGATAGATAGATAGATAGATAGATA
>JANHFT010001786.1:0-11598 GCA_032467955.1 Pseudoxenodon macrops | reverse complement strand
GCACATGCACCAAAGACAAATTCCTTGTGTGTCCAATCACACTTGGCCAATAAAGAATTCTATTCTATTCTATTAGGTTTATGCCATGTGTATTTATCCCAGCCATTTGATTCCAGAGGCAATTAATGGTTCATTTTTCTTCTGTATCTGACAGCCCAATGGTAGCAGCCAAGGCAAGGTGCACAATCCATTCCTTCCAACCCCAATGTTGCCACCACCGCCTCCTCCCCCAATGGCTAGGCCTGTGCCTCTTCCAGTGCCAGACACAAAGCCTCCAACCACGTCGACAGAAGGAGGTGCCGCCTCTCCCACATCACCGAGTAAGTACAGCCAGGAGGAGGGAACAAGAGGCTGACATGGGTTTGAAAGAGATTTATGATTTCATAGTTCCGTAAAATGAAACTTAAGTTAAATCAAAACATTCCTGTCAATAAGTACATCAACGCATGATTTAATAAGAGGGAGAGAAAATGACTGTGCAAATAAGTAATGGAAGATTTCTGCAAAATAGCATCTTTTTTGAGGGGAGAAGGAGTTGCAAGCAATTTGATATGTGCAGTATGCCTAATTCTTATTAAAAGTATATAAGCTTTTTTTCCTTGTCATAATTTGACATTCTTTTACAATTTTCAACCATGCACAAACATCTCATGTCCAATTTTCCTAATATTTTATGCTGATCACCGGAATGCATCTCTGGTCTGATGGTGATGCTGGCATAATGCTTTACAGCTTCCAAAAGGGGAGAGGAAATTTATTGGTGATTTGTGGTTTTTATTTTAACTCTGAGAGCAGCAGAAGCACAAAAATCCTATTGACGTTGAATATGATCGGACTGTAAGAAGAGATGAAATTAATAATAAGTCGTTGCATCAGTATTGCCAAAAGAAGGAAGAATATCGAGAGAAATTTTCAATAATTTAAACCTAGTTCGAAAGCATCTTTAAAAATATCACCAACAAGCAAAGGCCCCTGAAGAAAAAGTCTTAAGTTCTCATTTTGGGGCCATCCTGTTTTTCCTTACGGTAGAGAAGGAATTTGACAACCCTAAAGGCAAGCTGTATGGTGATTTAGCTGTTTGGGTGTCCAGTAATATTCTTTGTTTTAACTAATTGCAAAAAAACAAAAGGCATTTTTAGCAGTGTGAAGCCAAAAAAATGAACAAGTGAATGAGGAAAAACATAACCTGCAGTCTTGTCTTTGAAAGCTTAAGAGTTTGACACACCATATCACACACTGATGCTCTAATCTGTTTAGATGCATGTGTAGGAATAAAAATATTTCACATTTAGACAACCACTTTTTCTTCTCTGAAAGAGGTAAAAAACATGCTAATAAAAAGAAGACTTAAAGAGCACTGATTGAATTAAGTTAAGTACCCATCTTGGTAATTAAGAAGGTAACAGTCACTTTATTCAAGGCTATTAATAACATGATAACTAGATTTAAAGGCCTTTTAGCCTTTACTATCACTACCACTAATGTTGATAGTTTGTAGATTCAGCACATCCACTTTGTCTTACTCACTCATGACAGACTATTTGGCTGAAGTAAGATAATGATATAAAATGCTTTGTGAGTTCCAAATGCTGTATTATAAAAAAGAATATTGCTATTCACTCTGACAAGTAAAAATAAAATAAAATTACAAATGAAGAAAACATATTCTATGACCTGAATTTTCACACCTTTTATTTCTGCTTCTTTGTAAGACAAAGGGCTGTTGAAACATAACAAGTTGTATTCTTAATTGTCTCCTTTGCGATATTTTTAAAAAAAAGATTTCATCAAATGCATTTCAAAAGATGGGTCACAGCTGCTGTGTGCCTCAAACTTTGATTTAAACTAGATTAAATAAAACTGAAATTTCCTGATTGCTGGATTTGTTAATCCTCCCAGGGATTTATAATTTATATAGCTATGGAATCTGAAACATGAGTGTAGGCAGTTTCACAGTTAGCCTCCTGAAAACTCCGATGGGAGCTTCCCACAATCACAAATAGGTGATAAATTATTATATGGAAAAAATGAATGGTATGCCGTAGTAGATGAATCTTATGGGAGGGCTACATTAAAACAAGGTGAGCAGTTGAACTGGCTGGCTTTGGAGGATTATTTTTCATATTTCTTCTGTCAGGTTCTTGTCCACCTCTTAGTACAGCATCTGTAGAAGATCAAATATTATCACCAATCATATAAGAATAGCAGACCTGCTTGTACCATACATATCATTCTCTTTGGAAAGATGAAAACACATGCTGTATTAGATTAACGTTGCCTGGGATTTTGCTTTGTTGACTGCATTTCTTTGAGAGTAATAATTATTTTCGAAAAAGAAGGAATTTTAAGACTACCCTCTGTGCCACAGAAAATGGAAAACAAGTCACATGTTTTGGTATATTGAATTAGAACTTCTGGTTCGGTGTTGTCAGCTCTAATGCGTAACATCTCTAAAATATTAATCCTCCCCAGATAGATTATCTGGGACCAAGCAACTGGAGATAATGTCTGTTATCAAAAACAAAAGCTCTTTCATCCTGTGTGATACATATGAAACCCAGTTTGGAAGGGCAAATATGTAAGAATTATAGCAATAAGAACAACTATTACCTCAGATCAGCAATTTTCTTTTTATTTCTTAAGGGCTTCTCTAAAGTAAATAATAGTATGATGATTAAAATATTGCCTAATGGCAATGAATGATTGGGACATTCAGGGGATGGATGCTAAGAGATCGTGAAGTAACTTCCTTCCTTTTTGTTCTCTGTTTATATTTCTGTCGTTCATTCATTATAAACAACATACTCATGGCCTCATGCATGCAGAATCTGTGGTTTTGCTCTCTAAATAAAATCTGAAACATAATAGATAAGCATCATTTAGATCAGTTTTTTCAAACTTGGCTACTTTAAGATGTGTCAACTTCAACACCCAGAATTCCCCACCCAGCATTACCAGAATTCTGTAAAAATTAAATAATAGTATAGTAATTTTTTATAATAATAGTAATTAGCACAATAATATAGAAGTAATAGCAATAGAACAGAATATGGGATGATGACAATCGAAAGCATTCATATTTCACTTGTCTTGGGTATTTTATTTCAAAGTAAGATATCTACTCAATACTTATAGGAATATATATTAAAAAAAACAACCTATGAAGAATCCAATGCTTTTGTGGTTCTTCTGAATCTGTGTCAGTCTATTTGGGTACAGTTTAAAAAATAGAGTTTGTAAATTTTTACATTTTTAAAATTGTCAATAATGGAGCCAAAATTCACTGTATTAAGGATAATAGCTTTACATAAATGCCATTTTCTACATGCCTATTTATAAAGTACACTTGCAGTTTATTACATTATGTTTATAAGCCATTGATCATATCACTGTGTAATAGAAGCAATTCACAATTTGTTCTGATCTTAAACCAATTTAAAGCACTAGTCCCTCAAACATAATATTGCAGTCTCCGAGACTTCTTGCCTATGGAGTTTTGTACAAGAAAAGCCGTTTGAATTAACTTTTCATGCTTAACTTCAAACACATAGTGTTAGTTGACGTTAAAAAGCAAAATACTCTTCTATTGCCTACTGATGTCCATATTTATTTCTCCATCATTTGAAATCCAGTTGTCCTAAGTCAGATTCTTAATCCTTATAACGTGACTTCATTTTTATGTTCAACATTTGTTTGGGTGGCTCTGAGATCAGTGTTGTTGTTGTTTGTCTGTGATCTAGTGCTGCTTCCTGAACGCATGTGTCCCTTCCCTTCACAGCCTATTCAACACCCAGCACCTCCCCTGCAAATCGATTCGTCAGTGTTGGACCCCGGGATCCAAGCTTTGTAAATATCCCTCAACAGACACAGGTGGGACGCTTTCAACTTCCGTTCTGTTTGCCATGCTGTTTGTTTACAACTTTGTTGTTCTTTAGTGTTGCTTTGGCAAGTGATTTGTGTCTCTCCATCAGTTCATCTTCACAGTCTGAATATTAGTGAAATGTCACTTCTGGTAGTTGTTTGTTTTTGTTTTGAGAAATTCTATGGCAATAGTGGGTTTTTTCCCCCCACAGACTTATTTCCTCTTCTTCCCCCCCTCCCCCTCCAATATTCTGCTGTAAAGATAGCCAAATGGCTACTTTCAGTTCAGAATATTCTTAATGTTTCATTTTAGGCACTGACATCACATGACAAACATTATAAGAAATGCTACGACTTATATGCATTTCATGCAACTGCAGGTAGAAAGTCCAGTCCTATTTTGGCAATTAGCAACTATATTTAAATTCACATTTAAAACTAATTTTCCATATGATGAGTTGAAAAGAAAAAAGGAACCTTTCCTTTCAATCAGCTTTGACACCTGCTAAAAGGCAACAGCCCTTGGATTTTCTTCTGGTCTTCCAAATATTAACAAGATCTGATCCTGCTTTATTTGCTTTGACTTTTGCCAACGTCAGACAATGTTACTCTGGAAATGGTCCAAATAAGTGGAACAATACTTTTTTTTTCATATGTTTAAAATCAGAGTGCAAGTTTGCCCATTCAGTTACTCTGAAATCAGGATTGATAATATTCAAGGCAGTTGCTAAAGGCTTTAGTTGCTGCATGGATCAAGAATACATTGAATGACATAGAGCAAAGGATCCAGAATGGAATAGGTAATCATATTATACTGCGGTGCTTGAGACATGTGATTTCTCCATTGCAGAGAAAAGCATGCAATTTCAAACAAACCATCCACCTTGCTATGCTTGTTCAATTGTTTTTTTTTAAAACCAAGCAAAACCACAAAGAGCTTTTCTAAAGACATCCATCCTGAAGGGTGGCGTCTGATATTTTCTAATATACCTGTAACAAGAGTAATATTTGACCACTCTATGGAATTGTAAAAGCTGCAGTATATTATGAATTGCCTCTGCTTAAATGAGATTAGTATCATCAATGGGAATGGTACCTAATTAAATGTGGAATGATGTTAATCTGCAGTGTAGCTCACCATGATATTTAGCTCATGAGGGGAGCAAAAAGTCTCATACAAAGCAAATACTTCTGAATTGACTGAAACAATATTTGCTTGGTCCATGCATCTGATGCAGAGAATGTCTTGATTCTACTGGCCGTTTATTTTGTGAATTTATAATCTATATATATAAAAGTGAAATACCATTCATGCATCATCACAAAATCTCCAGAACCATAAAGCCTACAAACATGAAATTTGCCACATATGCTCCTCTTGGCTTCAAGGTACGCGCTAAGAGAAGATTTTTTGAAATGATCATCAGAGAATTAGTATTTCCTATATTATTATTAACATGCTCTGATGCTAAGGAGTACTACTCCCCCTCTCCACCTGAAAAGAAATCTGTTCCAAATGCAAAACATGAGGAGAGAAGCTTCAGTTTCAGTTTTACTTTCACAGCAGCAATCAGAGGATAGGATAGGATAGGATATTATAGGCTTCTGTGGGGCAAGGCTAGGGAGAGAAGGGGATAGGATAGGGGAGGCTTCTGTGGCGCAAGCCTGAGGAAGAGAAAAGGGGATAGGAGACATTTCTGTGGGGCAAGGCTGAAGGAGAGAAGGGGAGAGGAGAGGCCAATCGTAGCTACTCATTAATTTTCAAGCTGTGTCAATTTATCAAGCCCGATCACATAGTTTCATAGGGGAGCATGGCTATTCAACTGATAAAGTAGTTCTTATTGAAGCTACTTTTAAGCAGATATCTTTAACCTTGCACTATAAGTCTGATTAACTGAAAGTGGCTATGTCTATCCAATACATAAGCACATATGTTAATGAAATGTTTACTGCCCTGATCCTACCAAATTCTTTGCTCACATATTTTGGAATGCATAGCCTTTGGCATACCACTCAAATGCTAAATTCAGCTTTGAGCTATAAAAAGGTTGTATGTCCTTGGCTGGAGTGATTTTGTTCTAGATTAGCCACAACCCTTGACCTGCTTTATCACACAGAAAAAGCACCAACTGGAAGAAAAAGAAACTATACCTATATGTATATGATAAAGACTAAATGGATACTATTTAATTCCATCATAGCAAGGGGCAAAGCTAAAAATTTTTTAAATGACCTCACATTCTAAGGTCTTCTTCTAAGCAATAACTGCAAGACAAACACCCACTTCTGCTTTTTATACTCTTATTCAGAACCTAATAATATGGAGCCAAAGTTAAACTTGCTTTATTTGCCATCTCTCAAAAGGTTTTTCAGCTATATTTCTTAATAATGTTCAGCGTGCTATTGAAACCAAATCGCAGAGATTATTGGGATAGACACTAAGTTCTACAAATGAAGAAAAAAAGGAAATCCCTAAAATATGAATAAAATCCTTCCTAGCTTACAGAACACAGTTCCTTCCAAAAAGATAAGGTTACAAATTGCTTTCAAAGATTTGTTTCTTAGCATCAAATAGAACACAATTAAAAAAAATAATATCCCTGGACGTCATCGTGAGTTCAGCCAATATTAATTTAATCTCATGATTAACTCATTTGATTTTTATTGTACAAATGATACCACAATGAACAATCTTTCACATTCATGTGAAAAATACAGAAAGTGAAATTAACTTTTTAAAATAAATTTACATGCACTGTATAATTTTAGATGTTTTATTAAAATATGCATTTTGTTAGCCTTTCCTGATTTTGTTCTTGAATTTTCCTTGCAAAACAAAGTTGTAAACAATTAAATTTGTTTATACGTATGACTGTCTTTCAGATGGTTCCTTTTCAGGTTTGTCCATATGGTTGCCATATTGATAACTTAATATGCCATAATTGTGGAAAAAAGAAAAGAATCAGTTGCTTTGTTTATAAATGTTTCCTGTGGAGTGTTTAAAAAGTCAAGAACAAGATAGTACTGGCTTTATTTGGCAATTGTAATTTTTAAATAATAATTAAGCATTGGGTAGACTCTATCTGTTTCCTCTGTGAAAATGGAAGTCAAGTCATGGATCAAATAAACAGAGCTGCTACTACAAAAGTATGATACGAACAGCAGCATCCTTTCCATATTGCAAATTCCGATAGGAAGACTAACATTCTTCAAACATTTATTTCTCAATAGATGAGCTGAAGTAGTTCCTTCATACCCCCTAATATGTTGTTCTCCCACGTCATCTGCATATTGGGAGATGTTCTGAAGAGAAAAACTATTCAAGCAGATTTACATAAATTATATCCTTGAGGCAGAACCCCATATAACTACGGTACCTGTAATAAACAAAGCATGGATAGCTAGTTACCCACAGGAGATAAGACAATATGAAGGAAAATATTCTGTGTATAAAATATCCTCTCTCCGTGTAGCATTAATTATATGGATGTCAGGTGCAAGAAGTCAGGAGCCAGAGTAGAATTCAAAAGTACTATGACTTTATTTCATGCTATCTATATACAAGGATTTGAACTACTAAAGGCAAAGGCAAATTGGTACGAGATAAGAATCAGTGGATTTAAAGGGGGTTGGACATGGGGCTGTTATGGGGGCGTAGAGTCTTCAAACTGATGGTGCATTTGACCTCATCCTTGGCCTCAGTCGGGTCATCTCTTATCGTAGAGCAACAAAGTTGAATATTGAATTAATCATTCAGTATTCATTGTTGTGATGGCCACACTGAACAGATGCTCAGTCCAGTGTGGAGAGCTGCTTGTGTATAATAGCTCACAACTAAGTTGTGGATCTTGTCATTAACTACTGGATAATCTCTCTCCTAGTTTAGGGAACATCGCCAGATCTCAAATAGAGGCTGCCCCACATCACCAAAGTGCAACAAGAATCAATACTTTGCAGTCATACCTCATGCCGTTAATTGCCACAGCTTGCATATGGAAACTGGGCTTAATTGTGTACCTTTCAGTGTGTTCCACAAAACAGTCAGTGCATTTCTAAGGCTGTTTTTTTTACAAAATACTGTTAGTCACCTGTTATAGATGATTTTTTTAAAAATAGTTTGTGGGTGATTTGACACAATAAATAAGAATAGTCAAATTGAGAAATGAAGGAATCAGTAGTCACCCAACAGCAGCAATTAGGTAGAATATAGAATATAGAAAGAGGCAATATCATATCATATTCACAAATCCTGCGAGACTGCCTTCAGTGATGAAGTCAATACTTTTCACAAGTCAGAATGAGAGGCTTTTGAAGTGATTTCTCCATTTGCAGTCTTCAGTAAGGGCTCTCCTTTGTAGCTGCATAGATGGAAGTGGTTAAACTGTGTTGGATTTCAAGTCTCTGCACAGAACAAGGTCACAGAAAGTACACCAGCAATTCAGGGAAATATTTTAACTCTTTGAGGCCTATTTCCCATTGGGTAAGTAACAGAAAGCAACCTTCATTTCTGTACTGTTACAGTTCCAGCTCCCTTAAAGCCCCCCTAACTCAAAGGATGTAACAAGAGGAGAATTCACTTACTTTTACATTGAAACCATGCTATTTCTTTTTCAGTCTAAAGAATTCTATTAATATTGGGAAGAGTTTTAAAGCAAGCTATTTAAAGCTACAGTTCTGAAGTTCTGAAAATAGTTTATTAACCCCTACGTACATTTATTCAAAAGTGCATCTCAGTGAAATCAGTTCAGCTTCTGGACAAGTAAATATTGTTAATAATTCCATGGTGTTAATTCCCACAACAGGGTTTCAAGTGTTTTTATTTTACTATATTATTTTATTTTGTTATTTCTTTAAGTAGCAATCAAAGAAGCTTTATCTGCTTTGGCTTAGTCTTAACAGTTTTGCTATAAATTCACTAGAAGTACAGTTTTTGTTACAGAAAGCAACAAAAATATGATCATGAAAATAAGCACGATTAGATAACAGTTCATTCTAAAACGAATGTTTTTGGACTAACTTATCTTTTTTTTTTTAATCCTAAAACTTAAAGACAAAAATAGTAGCTGACATTTATGTTCAAATTTAGTATTCTCGAGAACAAAATCATGTTTATAAATTGTTAAAATAATTGAAAAATTATATTTTGTTAAAATCTGTATATTTGAAGTTTATTTTTCTTCTTAGCTCAGATTTTGTGTAATAAAGGATTACGATGATCTTCCCCAATCTTGCACTTTTACAGATGTGTAGGCTCTGCCTACAAAGCCAATACTGTTGGCTGATGGGAGTGGTAGTCTAATGCAGCTACTGGAATCTTTTGGGAAGATTTACATTGTAGACTTCTATGTAGAGAAAGCTACCGTGTAAATGTGTTGTTTCTATGGATGAATTAAAATGTTTAATATGCAATTGTACTTTTCTACGTTCTTTCAAGATAATATTCCTTTTTTGATAAAAGATTTGTAAAGATGTACAAATGCCAACCTATTTGTACTCTGTGGTGGTAGACATCTGCTGAAAATAATCAGTTCTCTTTCCTTGATATCTAATATTAGGAACTCAAGTGATATTAGATATGCTGAAATTCCTTTATGGCAACTCTGGCGGATATGGCAGACTCTCTGATTATTACTTCTATGAACTACTAATCCATGCCACTCTGTAAAGCGAAAGCTGAAACTTGCTTCTCTTTCCTTGCCAGCTTTCATTTGGAGTGGTGATTCTTATAAAAGTGAAAGCATAGATGCTTTGCTTGCTATTATGCTAGTGTGCTTAAGGGCCCATGGGGAAAGCATACAATCTTTCCTGCTCTTTTTAAGATCTAAAATGAAAATAAGCAAGAATTATATGAAGTCCTTCTAACTGTGGGTGTTCCTTTTCCTTGCTTTCTTAGTGTGATATTGCTTTCTAATTTAGAAATGACTTCTTTGGAATTTGAAGGAAATTGTGTCTAGTTTGCATAGGGAAGAAGTTACTAGTGATGAATATCTTTGGAAATATAGCCCCTCCCAGAACATCTTTGACAATAGTAACTTCTGGAGTTGAGCTAAAAGCTTAAGGTGTTTTTTTTAGTATATTATTTTTCAAATGTAGATTTGTTTCATTTCAGATAGATTGGGGTTAATTTAACTGTTGATAGATCAGTTGTGCAAATTGTCCATTTCTTGATTACATTTACACATGTAGCCTCACCCTGCTTTATTTAGTGTTAGAAATTTCCTATTTTATTCTATTTTTCAGAGAACATAGCTAATATAATTAAAAAGAGAAAGAGAGAGATAATCCCTGCCTTCAGTTTTACTTAATTAAAAGGAAAATAAGCAGGACCTGTGAAGGGGGTGTTTTTGGGATGAAAGCAGCTCTATCCTTCAAGGCCAGAGCAAAGGAGAAAGTAATAAACCAGCATTTAAATCATGTCAGTCAAGATGCTGCTGTTCAACTTCATTATTTTTTTAAAGATTCTGATTCTGAAACTTGATTTGCAAACTGATTCTATTCATCTGTCTCAACTCCCATAGAATTAATCTTCACACCCACGTATACTGCAGTTTTCCCTTTAAAACAGGCAGTAAAGCTTTGATTGAAAAAGGAGAAAAACTCTCTAATGATCAGTCTACAACAGTGTTTCTCATTCGCAGCTACTTCATAATGTGTGGGATCCTTAGTAAGCCCAGACATCTTAAAGTTGCTGTTGCTGATGTCAAGAAACACTAGCCTAGAATGAAAAGCTTCAGATAAACAGACCATACCTAGCCAGAAAAGCAGCTAGATTCATAGGAGAGTCAAAATAACCATTATTGGACTTATTTCAAAGTAGCTGTGAACCACACTATTGATAAGAGTAATAAGGAAGTATCTGAAAGGTTAAATCATGGCACCTAGACCAAAATGTGTTAATCTGAGACGTTTTGTTGCTCATCCAAGCAACTTCATGAGTCAAATAAAAAAAATAGATAGGCAGAGAGTCATTGGAATGTACCAACTTCAGGGGTTTCTCCCCAAACTGTATTGCAATATGTCAGTGAAGACTCAATCATCCACTATCCAATATCTAAAAGGTTAAATCATGGCAACAGTACCCCAAATTGAGTCTTCATTGACATATTGAAATACATTGTGGGGAGAAACCCCTGAAGTTGGTATGGCAAGAGTTGGTACATCCCAAAGACTATCTGACTCTCTGCCTATCTTTTTTGTTTGTTTGACTGAAGACGTTGCTTCAATGAGCAACAAAATGTCTCAGATTAACAAATTTTGGTCCACCTTTTAAATACTTTTGGCCTGGATGATTGAGTCTTCATTGACATATCAAGTAAATTTCAATCTCTTCCTATAACCTTGGCTGGGAATTTCCCTCACTAAAGCATCTATTGGTGACCACTTCCAATTTCATTGGAATCTACCATATTTTTCGGACTATAAGACGCACTGGTGTATAAGACGCACCAAGATTTCAAAGTGGTAAGTAAGAAAAAATGTTTTTGTCCTTCCCGGCCCCATGAGTCTGCAGGCCTCCCACAGGCACCATCTGTGCACCCTGTTTTTTGCAAAAACGGGCTCGTTTTTTACCCGTTTTTGCGAAAAATGAGGCGCACAGAGGATTTCGGAGGTCTGCAGATTGCTTCTGAGGACTGAGGGAAGGCAAAAATGGCCCAATTTTTGTGAAAAATGGCCCGTTTTTCACCCGTTTTTCACAAAAACGGGGGCAATTTTGCCTTCTCCCAGTCCTCAGAAGCA
>JANHFT010001785.1:85217-97706 GCA_032467955.1 Pseudoxenodon macrops | reverse complement strand
CATGAGCTAAACCTGCAATAAACTGAGCTGAATGTCACTGCTGCCTCCAGTCTCTTCAATTACTGCGCGATTTAACAAGTTGGAAGGAAGGGTCATGTGCACATGCACGGGAGGGGCACATGGAATTATGGGTGTGGGTATAGATTCGCCATGACTGATCTATACAATAAAAGACCCTGCTGTTAGTAGTTGAAAGTGAACCTCTTTTCTATAACCCTTTGCTCTTTCTACTAGCCATCTTATACAAGCTATCTGATCTCATTTATTTCCTTTTCTGAAACCTGCCTGTTTAATTTAGCAAAAAGCAAAATCTGTATAATTTTCTTTGGAACAGAATCAGAATCAGACATGAGTTTGGAGTTCCTTCTCTATCTGTCTTCACTCCTATTGTTTATTACTTAGCTTCTTGCCCCACTTTCAGAATTATTGATATTTCCTAGTTATTTCCCAGCTCGATTATTGCAATATGATTGACATGGGCTGCCCTTCAAGACTATCTGGAAATTACAACAGGCCAGAATGCTGGCACATGACATTTTGGCCACTACACATGCCACCACTATGGGAACTGCACTGGCTTCTAGTTTTCTTTTAGTGCAATTCAAGATACTAGTTACCACCTTTAAAGTCCTAAATGGCACAAGGAGATCACTTCTCCCTTCAGTATCACGTCTCCTTGTGGAAATCCACTTGGTCCACTAGCTCTGAGACAGTGGGTAGTTCCAGGTCCCTTCCCTCAAGTGTTGCCATGTAGCGGGATTAGCCAACATATTTTTTCAGCAGTAGCCTCTGCCCTTTTGAATGTCTTCTTCCTGAGATTCAGCAGATTTTTTCCTACCCTCATGGCTTTCTGCAAAGACGTCAAGACCTGCCTTTGTTTGCACATCTTAGGGTGATGTCACAGAAGGTCTACAATTGTTACACATACAGCTATGTAATGGCTGTTGTATTTGGATGCTGACAATAGGAAGGGCAATAGGCAGTTCAAAAATGTGAATAAAATAAAATGTATTTTGATGAGTTTTATGCTTTTTTGCTGTTTCTATTTTTGTATTACTATCTATGATAACACAGAAGATGGACATCCAAACAGATCTTTTAAATAAATAAATAAATAAATAAATAAATAAGAGTGACCCCCACTAGCACCTCAGACTCCCATGGAATCATTCTCATTCTCATTCACAGCATTTTGATTACTAGCATCTCCCATCATGTCATGGTTGTCCACTTCTGTGTATTTGTTCAACTGGTATGCATTGTTTTTGGTATATTCCCAGGTTTAAAATGCAGGTGTGCAACATTTTAAAATGGGGGGTTTGTTTTTCTCTAAAGTGTAAAAACAACTTCAACCCAGTTCGTATTTGTACAATCCATATATAAGCAAGATAAGAGGTTTTACCCTTTATATTCTGAATGTAGACATTCATTTAAAGTTCCTTTGGCTAGGCACATTTCTGGAACAACTGGTTATTTAAAAGTGTTGAGGATGTGCTCCTTTTGTCTCTAGCTTTTAAATATGTAGAATTATTGGATTTTTAAAAAAAAAAGCAAAATGCTCAATCCTCGGCAAAGTATGTTCACTATGTACAAACATACTATACTTCATGATGTATGTTTGACATCCAGTGAACACACGGAGGTGTTTGGAATTGACTTTCAAAAAAAAATCATTGAGAACCATTGACAGAGCTGATACAATTCTCAGGAACTGCAGTGAAGATAAATGCTTTCTTTCTTTATTATGTTTGGGAATTTTGTGACTCTTATATGGAATTGGTAGTGAGGATTACCAATTGGTTATTTAAGAGACTTATAGATTTGCTGGAAATGAATAGCAGTTATTTTTTACACATACTGTAGGTTTATGAACCACACATACACTGATGTAAGAAATACATTGAGATAATGTAGGAGACTTCCCATGTTATTATAAACAAAACAAACAACGATACACTAAATGAAAAAGAGTAAGAAAATATACAGAGAAAATGTGTCCAAGATTTTTTTTTTAACTATTCATTGATTTTCTTCTAAAAATTATATTTTTGACATGAGTTAATATATCTTTGGGGAAACCATTAAATTTAGTATCTGAAAACCTGAAGACATAAATTACTACCAGTATTCTATTTTTTCAAATAGCAGTATTTTTGTTGAGATAACAGTTTTAACATAAAAAGGAAAAGAAAAGGTAAAATGTAACTATACATATTTGTGTGCATGTGTGTTTGTGTGGAGAGAGAAGGCGAGAGCAAGAACATTTATATTTTATATAACTTACTGACTGGATGAATACATGACAAGATTAAGAAATGAAAAATAAAATAACCATAGAATATAGCAGCAAGCTTTCACTGTGTCTCAGCACTCATTATATTTTCATGTTGTTTGTTTATTTATTATTCATATTGCTAAGGCCACCCAATTCATCAACAAGCATGCAGAATTGAAATAAAGATATACAAACATCAAGCCAAACAGAAGCGGCTTATCCTAGTCCTGATGCAAATCAGAATATATCAAGCATGTTCACCTGCCAGCAATACTTTTTTCATGTTACTTTTATCAAGAACTAACAAGCCATATCCAGGAAATATATGTTTACATCATGCCTTTATTACTTTATAAGTAACTCAAGGAGGCAAGCACACCTAATACTCCTTCCTCCCCAAGCAACAACCCTGTGAGGTTGGGCTGAGAAACAGTGACTGGTCCAAAGTCACCTTTCCGGTTTTTCATGCCTAAAATGAGGTTATAACTTACAGTCTTCTAGACCAGGAGTTAATTAGTTAATTACTATACCAAAGTGGCTAATCAAATATATTTAGCAATCATAATATCGATGTTTAAAAGAACAAATTTTTTGTCTATTATGTAAAATAAGAAAATAGAGATGCATGGGAGGAAGTGACAAATAGATATGGAAAATTGTGAATTCTGCTATGAGTTGCAGCATGCATAGCTGTTCATTTTCATTAATATTGTGATTAGTGATGAAAGGCTTTAAATAATTGTATACACAAAGAGGCTGATAGCACAGAATTTTCATAAATTATAGATTAGATAATCTGTTAAAGTAAACATTAAGACTCTTCTTATATGTTTATTGTGTAAGAAATTCACATACACTGATCTCACTTCCTGATGCTGTCAATAATTGAAATTTCAATTTGGTACAAGTCTATTTGGTACATTCATAGAAATCTGAATTCAGAATCTGAATTTTACATATGCATACATATAGAATATTTTCAATACCATGGGGAAAACCAAGAGACTCTTCAAAACATTAATTAAATAACTCATCAAGAAGGTGATAATTCTGTTGAAATGTAAGTATTACAATTTAATTATCTTATTTACGGTAAGTTGGTTTTAAAAAAACTTTCAGTTTTCTTTAGAAAAAACAGGGAATGTACCTTTAGCAACTATCTTTTTCCATAGAAATAAGAATAAGGATGTTCATATCTAAGTATGAGAAATATTATGCTTGCTCAGCCATTTATGGTATTTGATAGTTGAACTATAATTTATAAAATCAGATGCTTTTGCTTATTGGACTCAAACTATTAAAACATAAAATCTGAGTTCCCTGAAGGGACACATTATATGAACCTAAGAGAAGTTAGTAGCTCAGTTAAATGATAAAACATGCAAAGAAAATCTAGTTAGGGGTGTAAAATGAATCAACCACACATCATTCTGACAGGCCCTCTAGCTATATAAAAGAAAAACATAGGGTTTTGCAATAGATATGATTAAAATGATACAAGAGAGACAGATGTGTCATAGCCTAGTCCTGAGCAAGACTGGAAATATGTCAAAGGGCAGAAAAAAGCCTCAAGTTACTGGAAAAGGAGGAAGGTGACAGACTTATAGGGTAAATCATATATTAATGTGAAAAGCCTTAAAAGATACAATGAAGAGACAGGCAAGATATTATTAAAGGTATCTAGGAATCTAGAAAGTAAGCATTAGTGAATCGATGGATATGTCTCTCTCTCTCTTTTTCACTCTCTGCTACTACTTTTAGTACTTTTAGTAGTAGCAGAGACTGGAAATTGGTGTACTTTTACTACACCAATTGTGTATTGCTAACAGTCTATCATACTAATACAACTGAAACCTGATAGGGGTAAGAAAATTCTTCTTCCTAAGATGTACCAAGCTTATCAAAAAGCCTTCTAAATAGCAGAAAACCTACTGCTAGAAAGTAACAAAGTCACAGTACCCTACAAAACATGTAGGTGACCATTCCTTGAAGTGCTTTCCTGTAATCATATGTGGGAATGACCTAATGAGACATGGGAAAGAGCCACAGTGAGGAGACTGATATGCCTAGTTTCTTGGGCTGCAAATTTGAAGGGGGACAAATGTACTGTTAGTGTAATCTTACCATAAAGTAGAATTCATTTATCTCAGTCTATTTCTTGTCTGAACTACTATGCAAAGCTGACATGTCTAGGAAAAATAAATATTTGCAAATGTGTAATCTTTGCAAATAACCTCTTCTATTAGTACTCTGCCCAGCCTATAGTCCCACTATGAGTTTTGTTAAGGATGCACTTCATGTAGTGAATGACACAATTATGCCAGATGCCCTGGCACCATGAAAATCTATTAGAAACAGGCAAAATAGAAGCCTATGACACCCAAATGAAAAGCTAAATGCTTTCTTATTTTTAAATATTTGGATTTTAAAATCGAAGGTGGACATGGGAATATTTCAATAAATCATTGTAGCTTGATTGGATTATTGTTCTGTCATGTGATTATTTATTATGCCTTCTAATTTCATCCCATTCTACAAAAAAAAGCAAATGTGTGTGTTTTACAATTTTCTCAGTTGAACGTCTGATCTCAGATTGGTTCAAATAAACAGATTTCCCTCAAATCTCAAGTCACAGAGTAAGTTCAAATGAAATTTGAATCTCCCATTCAAATTGAATCAAGATTTATTTGCAGAAATCTAATGGAATTTTTAAAATAAAAAAATCTTGCTCCTGTAGTAATAGTATTACTAAGCTTTCTTTGGGTATTCATGAAGACAAATCATGGCTGCAAAAAAGCAATGAATTTTCTAATCAGTTTGACATTCTCAAAGAGGGAGTCTCTGAGAGAAAATATTTATGTGAATATGGCTATATCATAAACTGCGTGAAATCAGTCAGATTCAAATATATTGTAGCTGAAATGTACATTTCTTATATGATTATTTAAAAGTATAAAAATGGGAGAATACTGTATGTATATGGAATATATTTATGTGAAATATATGAAATATATACCAAATGGTAAGGTACTTGTTTTATAGGACAACGTTTCTCCCTCAAAAGCAATCTAACCTATAGGATTCATCTATTTTTGAATGTACTCAGTAACAAATTTTACTCAGTACTAAAATATTTATAAAGATAAAGTACTGAATTACTGGATGATTATGTTTGAGATGAATATATGTACAGTTTCCTACCACACACACACATACTCAATGATGTAATTTAAACTTCATAGTCAATTACTTGAAATATCAGCTATAGCTGCCTGAGCAATGGGAATTAAACACTTTAGTCACTGTCATTTTAATGACTTTTCATTACATGTCCATTAATTATTATCCCTCAATGGGCTCATGGCTCATTTATTGCACAGGATTTAAGTTGTTAGGCATGAAAAAAGCTCATACATATTAACCATTGCTCTACACAAAGAACTCCCAGAATGGTGCGAGGGAAGGAATGGGGTCTCTGATTTGGAAAACAGTGTGGCGTCAGGGCAAAAAACAAAAGAAACAAAACAAAACACTAGGTGGTACTGATGAGGACTTGAATTTTTGAAATAAATCATCTCTAGTTTTCTTATTATACTGTAAGTTTATACACCTTTTGAACAAGAAGTAATAAAAAGCATGTGTCAAACTGTATACAACTAATGCCAGAAAGCTACTGTAGCTTTCTATTCAATGTCCTGGTACACTGAATGTACTTTTCAGATGACATCCATAGCAGAAAGAAAAATGTGATTGAACTAAAATATTCCATATTTATGATTGAAAGAGTCAGTGACAATCTTCCTGAAACAGTTCCCTGTGTGATATTGATGATCCCATCTTCTTTTGCTGAAGGATGTATACTTTAATATCCAATTTCCATATTAACAATAAAATGATCTATACCTATATTTACAATAAAAACACATACTATATAAATGCAAAAACATTGCTTTGAATATTTGAAATAAAAACATATTTTATCTCCCAACTGTTACATTACTTTCAACCTAAGTTTAGAGAGGAATGTCACCTTAACTTCACAAAAACCTAAAGAAGTAGTGGCCCAGAGATTGTTGCCCCATTCTAAGGAACTGTACCTATAAAAATAACAAGAGATGATTGATAAATATTGCTTTCATATGCTTTCCCTTTTCCCAATATACACAATAGTCAAAGTCAGGTTGCATAAGATTTTAAAATTTAAGGGTGGCACAATTTAGCTCTTAAAGAGAGTCCCTGATGGAAATGGGCAATTTAAGAATGAGATAGATAGATAGATAGATAGATAGATAGATAGATAGATAGATAGATAGATAGATAGATAGATAGATAGATAGATAGCTTTGAGCATCCAAGCACAATAAAATTGTAACTAAAATTAGACATACCCAATTTTTATAAAGGACCTTTTACTCAAACTGAAGAAGACAACAGGAAAAATAAATGGGGGAGGGGATGTTTTATGGCAATATAAATATTCTGGAAAGAAATCCGTACTGTTCATGTTGTTGTTCTTATTGCTGTTGCAGTTGTTATTTTCATTATGTTACAAGAGGCATATTCATGAGAGGCAGTGGGAGTATGATAACAGAATCACTAAAGTGCAGCTGAAATACCAAGAGTGATATTTTGCTAAGGAATATTGCTAAGGAATATAAAGAACATAGATGATTAAAAGCAGTAGTAAGGCCCATCAGGCTTCCAAAAGAAGAACACTGAAAATTCCATAAGGCTGTTTTGGCAATGTGAACTTTGTGAAAGTGTCATGCAGGAGGACTGAGGTGATGTCATTAAAAAACAGCTGGACATGCCTAAAGGGATTCCTTTAATTCTGGAACACAGCAGGGAGGCATTTAAATTGGGTTTAGGCTGAGATAATGTTAATGTTAAAGATAATACTAATTTTTAAAAACCTTTTGCCTGTTTTCTAGCATCTGGTTTTGCAGAGGTACTTTAGAAGAGACTAGCTACTAATTAAATTTTGTTAAAAGAACATTTATACAGATATTGACAACTGTAACCAATTTCTGTTATTTGAACATTCATTGAGATCCTGGATGTGCTTGCTAAATAAGTTAAATAACAAGTTTCAGCTTCAAGTGTTCAACATATCTGAGAGGTCCAGAAGTAGGAAGGATACTCTGTACATTGGAATATATGTATAATTCCTCATTATGTATTATTTATGATAAAAACAAAATTAAAGGCATCTGTAATTATTTTCTAGGCATTAGACTAATCCTCAGATATATCTCATTAGCAAAAAATATTTGTGTCCAAAGGCTATTTTTCCAGAATATATCTTAATTGGGCATATATAGTGTTCAAAGTGAGGCAGAAAAGTAATTCTTTGGGGACCCAGGATTCCTAGTATGATTTATACACCAACTATTAATTGCCCCAAGTTCATATTGAAAAATAAAGCCACAAAATCAGTTAAGTTTTTTTAAGTTTCACTGCAGCAATATATTTAACAGAAATTGCAGAGCCTTGTGTAATTGCTTAGAATTAGTTTTCAAATCTAATATAAGGCTTGGAAAGGTGACTATTAACCTGCTTTATACAGATGTGGATAAGGCTGTATGAATATATAATAACATGCTCACCTCATAAAGCAGAAAGGTAAACTGTTGTATAAAGTTAAAGTGAACATAACTGACTGACTTGTTTATTTATTTTAGCATGGTATTGCTTTCATGGACATTGTGCTATATTATAGTATATCATAAACTAGCTGTAAAGTTTCCATTGCTTATATGATGCTTGGAGCAGTAGGAGCAATAATGATGGGGTATAGCAGGACTGTCAAACTCCCAGCCCACTGGCCGGATGTGTCATGTGCTGGCCATGCCCACCCTCGGTTTAGCAAAGAGGGAAAAAGTCCTGATACGTCATGTGACACTGTCGTGAAGACGTGAGTTTGACACCCCTGGAGTAGAGGGTTTTCTGTTATACTTGGCATTGCTCTGGCATTGTCACATGTCAGACACTGGAAGGAAAAAGAGAAAATGACCTTTTAATAGATAGAATTAACATGAGAAATGAGTGAGAAATAAAAATAAAACCATTATTCTAGACTGAAAAGTAATTACAGTAAGTCAGGATGCCAAAGTGAATTAGCAGCTGCTATAAATTACCATCCAAGTACATTTGGTTTTGTGGGGAAGGCCCTGGATTAACAGCAGGGGAACCTGAGGGACAGAATCCATCTGAGTGACTTGGGCCAGTCTTTCTCTCAGCCATAGAAAGAAGATGTTGACAAACTACTTTTGCCAATGTAACCTAAAAGCTTCCATTAAATGGTAAAGATTGGTAGATAATTGTTAAATATTGTTTAACAATTGCTTTTCCCACTTCAGCTATCAAATGTTATTTGTGAACCTTCCTTTCATACCTATCCCTACTTCAAACTGTGGTTCAGATTTTGTTCTAGTTTGAATTGTAACAAATTAAAATTGTGTTTTATCACTTCACCACTAAAAGCTCAAATTAATTATTTCATTTTATCTGTTGATTATAATATTTTATATTAAAATTGACACTAAAAATAATGGCAGTTGCTGTATGGTTTCAATTTTCCTTACTGTTTTCACTGTCAACATGAAATATGAACCTTACAGTTTCCAAGCATAAATATATGAAATTTATTATAAATATATGATTATCAAAAACAAAACGAAAAGGAGACTTAATAGTAGTTTCACTTAATAGTAAAACAAAATGTACAGATACAGTATATGTGGTACCTTAATAATAGTAACTGCGAGGGAGATCTTGGACCTAGTGGACAATCACTTAAATATAAGCCAGCAGTGTGCTGCAGCTGCCAAAAAAGTCAACACAGTTCTAGGCTGCATTAACACAGGGACAGAGTCAAGATCATATGTGAAGTGTTAATACCACTTTATAATGCCTTGGTAAGGCCACACTTGGAGTACTGCATCAGTTTTGGTCATCATGATGTAAAAAAGATGTTGATACTCTAGAAAGAGCGCAGAGAAGAGCAACAAAGATGATTAGGGGACTGAAGGCTAAAACATAAATAACGGTTGCTGGAATTGGGTATGTCTAGTTTGATTAAAAGAAGGATTAGATAGCAGTGTTCCAATATATTGGGCTGCCACAAAGAAGAGGGAGTCAAACTATTCTCCAAAGCACCTGAGGGCAGGACCAGAAGAATGGATGGAAACTAATAAAGGAGAGAAGCAACCTGGAACTAAGAAAAAAAATCCTGACAGTTACAATTAATTAGTGGAACAACTTGCCTCAGAAGTTGTGAATGTTCCTACACTGGAAGTTTAAAAAAAGAGATTGGATAAACATTTGTCTGAAATGATATAGGGTTTCCTGCCCAAGCAGGGGGTTGGACTAGAAGACCCCCGCCCCCATCCAACTCTGCTGTTCTATTCTATTCTATTCTATTCTATTCTATTCTATTCTATTCAGACCTCTTTGAGAGGTCAGAAGAGAGATTACTGCCACTGGCAACATCTAGTACAGTCTTCATTCAATGGTTAATACAAACAGCAACATTGCTGACTAGGGTATCAACTTGGATGAGCTACTGGTATTTATTATAATTTCTATATCTGCAATATGAATTAATTACTGCTCTGATATGCAGTTTCCCACTTCCACCAGTTTGCTGGTTGCATCTCTAAAAGACCAATTGCTATATCTTCTGTTTCTGACTGTTTGGGTATGTGGCTGACTCAAGGAGGGATATTTATAGCATATTTTGAAGACTTGAGGCGTATATTCTGAAAATCAAAAAATTTACACTGGATGCAAAGAATTAAACTCGCTTGCTTGCTTATTTTTTTATTTATGCCCTGCCTTTAGGCTTTCAAAGTAAATTAGTCCTTCTACTAAGCCAAGGCTTTTCTGCTGAAATCCCCTCTATAAATAACCCTCCCTTGCATGTCGTCTCTAGCTGCTTGTCTTCAGCATCTTCAGTCTATTTATCTAATCATCTTCCATATATATCTGTTATCTATCTCTATCATTGACTCTTAGTGGGTTAGAATCATAATAGTAAAATGTTTACAAAATAATGTTACATAACAATCAATAATTGAAGCTTGGATCAAAATGAAATAACCAAAAGCAATAAAATAAACACTTAAAACTCAAAGTCTCTCTTTCACAGTTCTATTTTTAATTATCCTAAAATCTAAGAAGGTAGAATCTGATTGGATTTCAGTCAAATGAATAAAATTCTGTTTAGTCTTAATGTATGTAGGTGATCTCTCTTTCAGCCGTCCTCTGTGTCCAGAATATGGACTTTGCTGTCTTCAAAAGATTGACCTTCAAATGTAGTTGAATCTTGTCCTAGGTTTGTCCTTCTATGCTGTGCCATGCTGAATTTTAACTGAATAATCACAACACAATCCCAATTAAAGAAAGGCAACTGATGAATGCTAATTTCCCTTGAACCTATTTATTTAGGAACAGGTTAGGAAGACTATTAATGCTTTTGAATTTTGATGTTGGAGAAGTCTCCGGAGAATACTGTGGGCAGCCAAGAAACCAACCAGGTAGATTAGGGAACAAATCAGTTCAGAGTTCTTACTTGATCAGTTTCATATTTTCATATTTTGGACACACTACCCTGTTTCCTCAAAAATAAGACCTCCCTAGGTAACAAGCCCAATCAGACTTTTGAGTGCAACCAGACTTTCCTCCCAACCACTTTTTATCAATACTTTTAAATTAAACATTGAAAACGTTATTTATAACAAGGCATGCTATAGACATCATTTTCAATATTTTATTTATTTCTAGTAATACTTCTGGCCACACATAGATCAAATAGGTATTCCTCCAATATAAAGTGGAGATTACAGTTCAATTCTTTGTCTAGAAATACAACTATTTGTTTTATAAAAAGAAAAATGTAAAACAATTCTAGCTAGATATTATGTTGGGATGCAATTTGATCACTTCTCATAATAAATGGATGTTTTATGACTGGCCATTCCCGCTGGAATATCTGTTTGCCAACTAATAATGTAATACAATGTCTTGTAAGTATGATAAATGGTTTAGAACTGTGTCATGTATAGTAATTGTAGTTTGGAATTGACTTTACTGAATTTTGGTGTACATTGCTGTGCTGGAAAGAAGTAACACAAAACCTTAAAATTGCTTTTATTCCTGCAGGCATACCTGAATAATATGCTTTCCTGTTTGCAGCTATTTAGGCTTGTTAAGTACCATTTGCCATAGCAACAAAATGTACCTATATGTAACAGTTCCCATGGTAAATGATATAATTATTTGTAGTTGCTTCCTTTGGAATCCCAAAGTAGATTCTTGGGTTAGTGAATATATGTTACTATGAGTAGATGTTTTGCAGTACAACCTTGTTAATACAGAAATATTTCATCAGAACCTCAAAGTCAATCTCTACTATGTACTTAGTTTCTAAGTTCAATTAGCTGAGCAATTATAGGTTGATGCCAAATTATAATTCTAAATTTATTTCATTTGCCATATATCCATCCATTCATCCATACATACTTCCAGCTACAGTAGCTCTACCACTATAATAGTCCATACAAACTGTCTCCTACACCACATAAATTTGGGGTTATATTACTTTTTTCTCCTATATGGTGATCAAAATAGGTTCAAATATTAATGGAGTGTTAATTTATTCTCTTCATATGACTACATCATGAAAGTTAATGCACAGTTACATGGCAAATTATACAGGGGACAATGAAAGAAAATAAGAGAAAAATTCTGCCATATCACTGAAAGATTTATTATGCTACTAATTTCATCCTTTTTGAAGAGAATAAAATCATTTATTTTATTTTCATTTATTTATCAAATTTATTTGCCATCCTCTTGCAGGTCAGGCATCAAGTTATATTGCTCCTGTGGACTTACTCAAGGATCTAGTAAGTAATTGGCTAGTCTGTTATTTCATGAGCATAACATTGAAGCCCATGCTGCATGCTCAATGTAAATATCATTCATACTTTGAGAAATAGATTCATTTTTTAACCCATCAAAGTGCCACAAAGGAAGAAAAAGCATCCATCTAATGTACTGAAAGTATTGATACAGCTAGTCTAGCATTGTCACCTACAGACATGGGATAACATTTGATAGCACATAACTTTTTTTTTTATTGTACACGAATATACAAGACAAGACATACAAATACACATATATAGGAAACACAGTTCCCACTATGCTATAGC
>JANHFT010001785.1:70296-83448 GCA_032467955.1 Pseudoxenodon macrops | reverse complement strand
TCAGCTTTGAAACGGAGATGAGCACTGCCCCCTAGAGTCAGGAACGACTAGCACATATGTGCAAGGGGAACCTTTACTTTTATTGATTAAGGATACAAAAGTATTCTGAATTCATTCAAGAAAACTACTTGAAGACAACTATTTTAAAGGAAATAAATAGAATAATTTGACCTTCTCTTCTTTGTGGCAGCCCCTCAAAAACTGGAATGCTGCTATTATGTCACCCCTAATTATTATTTTTCTTTAGACTAGCCAAACCCAAATCCATTCTTCATATGTTTTAGTCTCCAGGTCTTTGATCATCCTAGTTGCTCTTCTCTGAATTTTTTCCAAGGTCTCAACATCTTTATGTAGTATTTAATTAATTAACTCTCTTTCAGAAGAACATACATTTTCACCTATCACATTTCACTGATTATGCAATACAAGAGAATTTATTTCCAAGTCTGAATTATTTGAAATGTAAAAAAATATTTTAAATGAAGGCTATCTGATGAGATGGTCATAAGAATTAGAAGTAATTTAGCAATCTTAGCTTAGAACTAAGTCACAATAATAAACTTTTGTATTCCTGAAATAAGGAGAAAAATACCAATGCCTTGCTGTTATTTCACTATAAAATTTTGTAAATGGAAGCAAGCTATAATGCTAAATTAACCACAATGTTTTTAAAGCAATTATGTGGTCCTAGTTTATTAACAGTTAAAACAATTGCTTCTATCATTTCAAATAGTTTTACCGTTTACAAAACACACACAACTACTGTATGTTGTTAACCAAACAATGGTTAACAACATATGGCATTATAAACGTTAAGACAATTTTTTAATAAATATTTTTTCAGGATACAGTATCAGATGTCTAAGGCTGTTGTTCCGATTAAGTTAATTTATCATGAAGAAGCATGCTATATCAGCTATTATGCATAACCAAAATTCTCTACTTTTCATTGTGTTATTGGAATTATTTTAGGAAATTTATACTTAATTCAAATGCTAAAAGCTATTTGCTCTTTGTCTGCCTAAATTGCATAAATATACAATTAACTTTAATCTTCTTACATTTTTATCCATTAGAAATCTCTTAAACTCTCTGGATGCAAATGAAGGAAAGTCTAGCTACACAGTCTAGAATTTGTTTAGGTATCTAATATAAAATAATTATGATTAAGATCAATATAATTCCAAGGTTGATTAATATTTTACCTTTTATTCCATAATTATTATTAAAGTTACAGGATATTGAACAATGCCTTTTCCAAGGATACCCTGTAGGATTTCCATTGCAGAAATTTGTTTATTTATTCAATTGATATAACTGCCCATCTCAAATTCATGACCCTGGACAGCTAACATTATTTAAAGATAGAAAAAGGCAACAGACATATATTTTAGAGGAAATTGAAGAAAGATACTAAAATTAATAGTAGCAATGTTAATTATATAACCTTTGAAATGATGATCTTAAATATCTGTCCTAGTAAAGCAATTGAAGAGAGGATTATATGACATAAATTAGTTTCTAAGATTAAATACAACTAAGATTTAATACAACTAAAATGGCTTTAATTATATTCAGTGCCTCACAGAATGTTGAACATGGTTCACCTTGCTTTTGGAGATGTAACTCAGGAGCTGAAAAATTAATCCATAATTATTAATAATTATATTATGGGGTGAAAAAAGGATTGATACAACTTGAATTAATTGCAATATATTTAAAAATGCTATATTTTCTTGGATATATCCCAAGTATTTAGAATCTATTGGGGCTGTGATGGCTATCCTATGGCACGCGTTCTAGAAGTGGCACACAGAGCCATGTCACCTGCCACACACGGCATCCATTCCTCTTCCGGGTTTCCAGCACACACATGCTCACCAGCCAGCTAGTCTTCTGGTTACTGGTGCACATGTGCATGCAATGATCAGCTGGCCTTCACTTGTACGGCAGTGCCAGAAACCGGAAGATCTGCCAGCTAGCTGATTGTTATGCATGCATGTGTGCCAGTAACCAGAAGACTAGTTGGCCGGTGTGCATGCATGCACCGGAAATCCAGAAGTTCATTTCCCAGCATGCACATGCTCCCTGGGTAGCTCCTCTTAGCACACATGTGCACTGGCCATGCTGTCGACACCTGCATGCAGCCCTGGGACAGCCACCCAATTGCTAGCCAGGAGCGCTGACACCAGACACTCCCCTGTGCCCAGTTGCCTGCCTGTCTTGTCACCACCATCACCACTGTGAGGAAAGGTCTCAAAGCTATAGTGCCCAGGATCCATGTGGAATACCACAAGGGGAAGCCAGGCATGGCTGGCTGGATGCTGCCCTGAGTATGAGGCTGGCAGGAGGAGAAGGAGCCACTACTGCCTCTTAGCCAGTGCAAATGGCCTACCACCACAGCCTGCCACTACCCTCTCTGTCCCATCACCTGCTCCTGCCACTGCCAGGGAAGCAGCAGAATGAGAACCGCCACCACTAGGGGCAAGGGGATGGCACCAGCAAGAAGTGATGGGCCTGAGGATTCCCTCCCTCCTTGCTTGAGTGGGCTTCTTGTGCAGCCCGAGGCCTCTGGCAGGGAGGAAAGGAAGTCCCGGCCCACCCATCATTGCTGCTGCCACCCCCTCGCACCCAGCGACTGCAGTTCTCACACTGCCTCTTCCCCGGCAGTGGCAGGAGCAGCAAGCCGGGACTTCCTTCCTTTCCCGTCAGAACCTTTGGGCCAAGCAAGAAGCCTATTTGGGTGGGGAGGGAGGGACGCCCTGGCCTGGCCAGCAGCTCTTCTCCTTTTCCTCTTCCGGGTTTTGGGGTGCCCCCTCATGCCCAGTGATGGCAGTTCTTGCACTGCCTCTTCCCTTGCGGTGGCAAGAGCAGCAGACTGGGGCTTCCATCACTTCCAGACAGGGGCCTGGGGCTGCATAAGAAGCCCACTTGAGCAGGGAGGGAGGGAAGCCCCTGCCCACCTTTACTTGCCACTGCTGCCCCCTCATACCCTGCAGTGGTGGCTGTCGCACTGCCCTTCTTGCCGGGATACTGGAGCAACCAGGAGAAGGAAAAGCCTCTGGCAGGGAGGCGATCTGCCCTAGGAGGACCAGAGGAGAGTGCAGGTCCTCACTCATGGTGACTTGCCAGCTGGGAAGTGGTTGCAGTAAGTGGTAAGAGGCACGCCAGCCGGGAAGCAGTCATGCTCTCTTGAAAGAAGTGGCAGGCGAGGGTTGCATCAACCTTTGCCGATGCGAATGGCCTGCCACTGCTGCCTCCTCCTCCTTCCAGTCTCATGCTCTGGGCAGCATCCAGCATGGCTAGCATAGTTGGCTGGCTGGACACTGCCTAGAGCATGAGGCTGGCAGAAGGAGGAGGCAGCGGTGGCAGGCCATTAGCGCCAGAAATGTTTGATGCTGGAGGCTTTCTATATCCAAAATGGGGGGGGCACTGAAAGTGGGGACATGCATGGAGTATACATGCACAGGGACACATGCATACACAGTGCAGAATGCATTCATGGGGGTCATTGGGGGTCATGCACACATGCACAGGTGGGGGTGCACATTACATTATTGTTGCTGACACACACACCGTTGTTGTGCCTGTGCATACTTAATTATGGTACGCAATGACAAAAAGGTTAGCCATCACTGTATTAGGACATCAAGGAAGGGTATATGGAAGTTGTCTAAATGAATATTATTCAATGGTGGAAAAAGAAACTTATATCAGATTTGCCACTACAAGTAGTTCTCACTAACCAATCAATTATCCAGTGACAATTCAAAGTTATGATGATGTTGAAATATTATAAAAGTTCTTGAAAAAGTTCTGCTCATTACACAATTTCTAGTCGCTTTTTCCTTTTGTATTGTTATGCTTACTGTATGATCAGAAGTTTTAATCAAATATGATCATTTTGCCATTATAAGCCATTCAAATTTTTCTTGCAATAAATCAGAGTTTAAAACTTGATTGACAGCAAGCTGACCTAAGACAGCTATTTGAATATTACTTCAAATCAATCCATCCATCAAAACTGTACTTTCTTTCTTGATTAAGAAAGCTTTTATGGCAGTTCAGTTTACAACAGTTGTCAACTATTCTGAATAATAATAGCTATCAGAGTAAAGTCAATATACTGTCATCCTTAACAGAATTATCAGTTAAAAGAGGCTAGCTTCCAACTAATTCCAGGTGTGGCATATAACTTTTAATACAGAAAGTACATAAGAATTGTGGCCAAAATATTTTGCCATTGTCAGACATTTGCATAAGACTCTTGTGGCCTCAAGAATTCAACATCTTGGCAGCCTTATGTCCATTGCTTGATTACATCTGAGGCAATGAACATAAGGCTGCTAAGATTATATCAGTTTGCTTGATATAAATCAACAGTTTTGATTTATAGATTTATTAGAAATGTATCCAAGTTGTTATACACATTATTAAACAATATTATTTTTTTAGTATATACAAATGTCTACATAAATTTAGTGACAGCTTTAATCATATATTATTTTTTATTTGGGATAAAGAGAAAGTGTATACGTAAAGCCAGATATGAGAAAAGTATCTGTAGGATACCACTCCCAAAGTGGTAAATTAATTCAAAATTCAGTAATTAATTGAATAAATAATTTAAAGCCTATATTACTTTTTTCATAAAAACATTAGACCTTGAATAGTTATACAGAACTAACTCCAGTTAATTGCATAACAATTTATAATATACATAAACTTAAATATCTTCTGCAAAATAAGACTGATAGAACTAATACCAAATTAAAAAGTAAGATAAGGCACATTCTTGTCAAGATTCACAATGCTTTGTAAGTATTGAGGATAAAAGGAATAAAACCTAAATAAATAATTACTTTGAATCCAAATTTTATCCTTTATCTCAAAACATTGCAGTGATGATAACTGAGATACATGAAGTGACAATTAGTCAGTTTGAGAATTCTAGTCAGCAGATTATAATAACATTCAACTGACTGGATGATGGAATATATTTGCCATGAATATCTGGAAAGATCATAAGAAACAACATACAGAATAATAGAACAGGAGCTGCCTTCTGCATTTCCTCATGGTTATTTTAAGCTTTCTTGAACATGGGGAAAAATAACATTAGAGGAGTCATATGACAATTGCATTTGTATATTTATTCCAAAATCAACCTTAAGGGAAGAGCTCTCTATTTGTTCTAAAGTACAGCAAACTGTCATTTTACATCACAAAACTTGCTTTTTCCTCCAGTCCTAAAGAGTGCATTGCTCTACAAAGAATTCTTTGTTTTTCATATGCAATGTGTATTTTTTAAATTAACTTTATACCATTTCAGAACAAAGCATAATTGTTAGGAGCAGAATACTGAAAGTCTGTAATACATATCATTTAGCTAAAAATATAAATCTTTTCATTTCCATAAAATTTCCATGTTCCCAATTCTCATTTCTGCCATATTATGTTTGAGGTTATTTTCAAAGCCTTTGAACAAGAAAAATTATATCGGTCCTGGTATTCAAATATTGTCAAAGTCAGATAGGAGAACTTGTGGGTCAACTATACTGGACTTAATTCTTACTACAAAACATGGAATGATAGAGGGGGTTGAATTGCAGGAACTTTGGTGGAAAATGACCATGTCATATTAGAATTTAAAATATTGCAGAATAGAACAAAGTCAAATTAGTGTCTTAGACTTTAAAAGAGCTGATTTCAACAAACATAGAGAGAGCTTGGGAAGAATTCCATGAAATTCTTCCCAAGATGAAAATCTTAAAGAGGAAAACTATTCAAGAAGCTTGGGAAACTCTGAAAAATGAGATTATAAAAGTGCAATGTAACACAATACCACTGAAAAAGAAAAAGAAAGCTTGCTTAAAGAATTCTCTGACAAACTGAAATTCAAAAAGGATTACCATGAAAAAGGAAATATATAACCAAAACAGAATATCAGCATATAGCCCAAATCTATAAAGATGAAGTTAGGAAAGCTAAGACTCAGAATGAATTAAGACTTGCAATAAATATCAAAAATGATTTTTAAACTTTATTGCAACATATAAAAAAACCAAGAAAAAATCAAGGAAATAATTGATCCACTAATTGGAGAAAATAACAAAGAGATGACAGGTAACAGGGAGAAAGCAGAACTGCTTAATTCATTCTTTGCATCTGTCTTTAAACAAAATAAAAAACCCAGTCCAAACTATCAAAAGCAATACCATAAAAGATAGATTAGGAATGCAAGTCAAAATACGCAAGAAAATGGTAAAACAATGCCTGTCCACCCTAGACAAGTTTAAACCACTAAGATCATATGGATTACAACCCAGAGTGAAGGAGCTGGCATACATTATCTTGGAACTACTGAACCTTATCTTTCAGAGCTTCGGGAGCTCTGGGGAACTACCAGAGGACTGGAAAAGAGCTGGTGTGGTTTCCATCCTTAACAAAGGGGGGGGGAATGGATCCAGAAAACTACAGATCTATTAGCCTAACATCAACACCATAGAAGATCCTGGAAAAGATAATCAAACAATAAATTTGTTAACACCTAGAAACAATGAAAGCTATTACTGAAAGCCAACATCAAAAACAATCATGCCAGATAAAGCTTATTGCATTGTTTGACACAGTGATTAAATTAATGAACCACCAAATGTTCTGGATATAGTATGCTTGGATTTTAATAAGACTTTTGACATAGTAGAGCACAACCTGCTTCTTGTAAGATGTGAATAAACAGCATCATGACTGGATGGATTCATAATTGGCTGACCAACCGCAATCAATGTGTAGTCCTAAATGCAACTACATCTACATGGAAGGAAGCATGCTGAGGGGTACCTCAAGGTTCTGTCTTAGGCCCAGTACTCTTCAACATAAACAATTTATATGAGGGGATGGAAGAGGAATTTATTAAATTTGTAGACAACACTAAACTGGCAGAAATAACCAACATTCCAGAAGATAGGCTGAAGATCCAGAAGGATCTTGATGGACTTGAACATTGGAACCTATCCAACAAAATGCAATTAAGTGATGAGAAAAATAAGGTGTTAAACTTACACAAGAAAAATGAAATATACAGGTATAGAATAAGTGGTACCTGGTTCCAGTGGTTTTGTATATAAATTCAACAACGTATTAACTACTGTAACATTTAGGGTATTACATGGACTTGTACCTCATCCAAAATTCTTTTTTTTTGAGGAGTAAGAGGTGGAGAAGAGAGAAGAGGAGAATTGATAAAAAGAGCAGGAAATTTCCTTAAATATGGATTATCCATTCTGAATTTAACCATTTTATAGCTCTTTCACCTCATAGACAAAACCTTAGCCCAAAGTATTGCAGGAGATAAGCATCAAGTTGATCAAAGAGAAAGTAGGTCTAAGGAAAATAGTGTTAAGGACCATAACTATGGCAAGAGATACCATGTTTGGAGGTCAATATCTTTAATCTATTACTCTACTACATTTTTCCCGGATTCTGGTCCCAGATATGCAAAATTGGGTTAATGTGAATCTAAAAAAACCAGCGTTTTTTTGTCTATTGCTTTGGGCCAGATTTAACTTACCAATAAAAACACAATATGCCATACCTACGTGTACATTTTGGCTCAATATATGAACGTATAACTAGATTTTGGTTAAATATTATTTATGTTGATCTCATGATGAACAACTACATTTGAATCACAACAAGAGACTTAATTTTTGTATTTATTAAATTTCTCTACATAGTTCTACAAAGTATGTTCCTAAAAAAATGATATGAAGTCCATCTAGAAGATCAAAAGGCTAAATGGACCTACTTAGGCCCAAATGTTTTAGCTTAGCTGACTATACTTGGAGTGTAGGTGGGATAAATAAAGGAAAAAATAAAGAAAACTTCTTTATTAATATACAATTGTCAAAAGCCAAAATACCTGTTTTCGTCTCCTCCCTGCTATAATCCACCCAAAACTTTGACTGATCTCACTAATACCATTAAACATGCACAAACATAATTTACAAAATCAGGCAATGGCAAACTACTTCAGCACTGTTGCCTAGAAAATGACATATTTTAACTTACCCACAAAATGCCCCATATGTGCCACATGCACATACAAAAAAAGTGCCAGGTGGGCCACTTGAGAAATCTTTGGGATTTTGCTTTTTTTCACATGGTACTTAAAGCTCAGGAACAATATAAAGAGATTTTTGCTCTAAAGAAATCAGTCTAGTGCTTGTGCATATCCTTTTCTGGGTTAAGTGTCTTTAAGTGAATGAACAGATGTGAAAGACCTTTGAAGGATCTGCTATCAGGAGGCTGGTCAGCACTGTGCATATATAAAATATGTTCTTGCATTTTTATTACTAGTAGAGATGGTTCTTTGAAATGTCTGCAAAAAAAAGCATAATGTGAGATTCTCATCTTCACTTTATTTCATTATCCAAGATTTAATACTTAGAGGGTGGCACAGACAATTCAGATTTTATATATAGATTATAGATACAATATATTTATTTTGTCATCCACTGGTATCCTATTTTCCATGTGAAACTTTTTTTGCAAATGAAATATGCATAGCATGAAAGCCTGGAATCTGGTGTTTTTTTTAAGCTTGGTTTGCTCTCTTGACACATCAATCACAAATCTACAGCCTATCTGGCTAATAGAAAGGAAATTTTGCTTAGGAAGGATGTTCTGTATGTCAAATAATAATTCATCATTCAGTCTTGTTCTGTGTTTTGAATGGAAGAGTAGTCTTTGCTGCTGTAAGCATAATGAAGGAAATACAGAAGCTGAATAGATAACTCAGTTATCAAACAGGCTTTCAGTTTCTGGCTAGTTCACAACAGGTAAAAAGAATCTAATAAAATCATTAAAAAACCAGATCAAATTTTTTTCCATGCCTACCCAGACTAAGTGATAGTGTGTAAAATATTGACACAACCTAATGTGTAAACTGCATTGAAAAATCAAAATAGGATTCCAAACAGATAGGACCCATTTATTTGATCTTTCCATAAGAGTCATCTTGGCTCCCCAGATATGACATCAAAATAATTCACTGCAAATCACTCTTTATACAAGTAGTGATGGTAGGTTATCATATCCAAGGGATCTAAAAGTAAGAAATTTTTTTTATAAAGGCCTTGAACTGTAGAATCATTTTTCATGCCTTCTTTCTTTTAACCTAAGTAGAAGGTAAAAGGGTAATAGACCAGCATCCGTTACCATAGGAATATCCAGCACAAGAGGTTTCAAATTAGGCTGAGAACTGCATGAAGTTGTAAGGCAGCAGGTTGCCTGTCTCTTGACTTGGTAGATAAGTGAAAGATGTCACAAAGACCAGCCCTTGTCATATATGTATCCTTTTTCTTTGATACCATTAGAAGGGAGGAAGAATCTATATTTATACTTGTAGTTGTATTCTTCCTTCCAGTCATAACACAAGATGGGAATCTTCCCTAATATGTTCCTCATAACAACATAACTAAGAGAGGCCATCTACCCTAAAACAAAGAAGAAAGCTGATTTACTTCTGATCAAGAAACAGATACATTCACTCTAACTTATTGTTGAAATCTGTAACCTGCGGAGTAGCATTTTAAATTATGTTCCATGTACTCCAAATGAAGAGGGTTTTTTGCCACAATCTCATTATAAATGATTCATGTAAGCTCACCAATGAAAAACTTCAACATGTTCCACAATATTTTCTAGTTTCTTGAAGTTATTTTCCCCCTCACAGTTATTTTTAATTTATTTGGATTTGTTTTTATGATCCTGAAAAAGCTTCCTATATTCCTGTGATGTTTAATTGATGAATAGTAACCCAGGGAAAATTCTTAAGAAAACAGCAGACTCACATATCCTACAGCTATCCTGTAACTAAGAAATGCTACTGCTAGCAGGAAAATTTCACCAACAGTTTGTCCAGCTCAAAGAAGAAAAGTAATATTTTGGCAACAAAGTAAATGAAAACAGTCAAAGAAATGCCAAATAAATTCTTGACACTTTAGAAAAGAACACCATATACAGAGTATGTTCAAAAACCTACCAGAAAAAGGGGAAAGGTGGGGGGGGAGAAACAACCAGTTCTCTTACAAATCATTTCATGTATTCACCATTGGTTTAATTTTGTAGAACTAGCATTAATATCTAGTGCAAAAATATTCTCATTTCCACAATTCTGCAGTATGTACATATATGTCCCTAAAGCCTTCTAGTTCCACAAACTGCAAGTGAAAAAACCCTTATGTGAACTAGGATGGACCTGTGCAAACAAATTGCCCTTTTCACTAATGCAAGACTATACACATTTTACTTATCCAAAAATGGACTAAATTTCTAAATACATTGTAGGAAAGTTGTTTTTAAAAGTAGGAAACAGAGTGAAAATGCATTTCATGTTATATACATTTCTTTAAAAAATATTATTATAAATATTATTATAAAACTTCATATTGTATGTCAGTTTCTCTCATTTCTATTCATGATCACTCAAGCCCTGACAATCTCCTGGTTGGACTATTGTAATGGGATCTATGTGGGCTGCCCTTAAAGAGTATCTAGAAAAATCAGCTGATGCAAAAACAGCATGAGGAACACAGGTTATACCTGTGCTTGATGAGCTGCATTGGTTGGCAGGTTGTTTTTGGGTCCAGTTCAAGATGCTGGTATTGACCTTTAAAGTCCTTTATTGGCCATGCATTATTTGAGGAACTGTCTCTCCCACTGACTGATGCTTCAGGTTAGTGATACGTAGCAGTATAGAAAGAAAAATAAGTTATTTTTCTTACAATTGCTATATTAATAGTGATTGAAATATCTACATGGGATTTAAGGGATTCTATGCTGTAAATTTCAAAATGATCTGACAAGCCTTTGATACCATATATCTTATTTTGCACGGCATGAGTGATGCATATTGTTTATGCTCTGTTTCAGCCAATAAAATACCTTGGCAAAGCCTCTTTCAAGTCAAATCATACTTTATTTTCTAGAATTTCATTATTGGATTTTTCCCTAGCCTTTCTACTTGTATGATTCATAGCCTATAGAGAATGAAAATGTTCTTAGATAGTAGATAATATGTTTTGTGTGGAGAATTTCCCCGTTTCATTTTCAGTTAAAACAGGACACTCCCTACAAATTGGTAAAAATTATGATATGCTCGTTTGGCTAAAGAATATTTTTCTCTTCCATTTAATTTTGTCCAATTCTTAGAAACTATCTGGATAAGTCCCTGCAGTTTTCTGGCAAGATTTTTCAAAAGTGTGTTGTCATTGCCTTCTTACTAGCACTGAGAGAGAGTGACTGATCCAAGGTCACCCAGCTGGCTTCATGCCTTTGTCAGGATAAGAACTTTCAGTTTCTGGTCTGATACATTAACCATTGCACCAAACTGGCTCTTGGACCAAAATAAAACTTGGTATAAATAAAAGTCTGAAAGAATTTCCATACTTCTTGCTCCTCTTGAAGACTGCTAGTCTAAGAGACAATTAAAGGTCACTATCTCATTTATGACAGCAAATAAGTAGGCTAATACTTCTTGGAAATAATTTTTCTATATGTATTATTAATCTTTGAATCCTATTAAAAAGAAACAATGATGCCAATAAAATAACTATGCAGGAGATAAAAATTATCTTTTTACTTCCACTTACTGAAATTAATATTCTTAAAATAGTTCTTGCACTTGTCTATGTGCATATTTTCATATTAAATTCCTTGTGCTCAATAAGGAAAGCACTGATTGCTAAAAGTCCAATATTAGAACATAATTCTAATTAATTACACATCATGCTTAATTAATCAAATCATAATATGCTTTTGAAATTCTTATGAATATAGCTTACAAACTCAGAATGGATTGAAGACAATGACATTCATCAAGAAGTTGTTTCAATATTAATTTTGGATATTGGGTAGGGTGGAGCAAGATTTGCTAACTTCTGTTCTTCCTATAGTACTTTTCGTCTTCAAGATACCAAGGCCCTTCTTTAGTTTTGAGAGGGATCTTCCACTGCTCTTGCTCTCTGGAATAGCATCCCCTACCCACCCACCAAGAAATGAATAACCCTCTCTCTTCTGGGTTTTCAAAAAGATCTGGCTTTGGTTAATGGGTTTGTGGGGGGTCTGTTTGGTTTGGTTTGGTTTGTTACTTTTATGATTGCTTTCATCCAATTGACTGTTGGGTTCCATGTTTTTAACTATTTTATTGTTTTCTACTTGACATGTAGCCATCCAGAGTCAATGGGAATAGGCAGCTATTATAAATTCAAGATAATAATAATACGATGTCCTGAATTGCAAAATTATATTTCTTTTTTTATCTCTAGCTTGGATGTTTGCAACCCATGGCTCCAGAGCCGCATGTGGCTCTTTGACTCCTCTCTTGCTGCTCCCTGCCGACCCAGTCGCACACTACTCTCTGCCACAAGACACTGGCCCAATGCTGTTGGGCGACCTGCTCTCCACCCTGACAAGGTGCGAACCTCTCTGCAGAGCACTGCAGCTGAAGCGCCCCTAGCATTCTCTCCACATTGCCTGCAACTGGCTGCTTTTTGCGATTCTGTGTCTTTTGTGGGCAGCTCAGCACCAACTGCGGCCAATTTCGTGTCAGTTAGGTAAGGAGGGGAACATGGAGAAGCAGCTGCCACCGGCACATACAGAGAGGGAAGAGCTCCAGATCTCCTGAGCAGTGCAGCTGACTACTCACCTGAGCACACAGTAGTGACAGCGGGAAGAGGAGTCACCATTGCCACTGCAATCCCAGCCCAGGAAGGTATCCTGCTTGTACGCATGCATGCCTGTGCGCACGCGGTGCAAGAGGGAGAGAGAAAGAGAGAGAAATGAGAAAATGATGTAGAGAAACAAATGAGAGAGAGAAGGGGAGAGGGAGACAGAAATGATAGAGAACTGGAGGGAGAGAATGAGAGAAAGGAAAAAGAGAGGGAAACAAATGAGAGAGAGAAGGGGAGAGAAAGAAAGAGAAAAAGAAAGAAAGAAAGAGAGAGAGCAAGGGAGGGAGAGGAAAAAGAGAAAAACAAATGAGAGGGAGGAAGGGAGAGGAGAGACAGAGCACACGAGAGAGAGAGAGAGAGAGAGAGAGAGAGAGAGAGAGAGAGAGAGAGAGAGAGAGAGAGAGAGAGAGAGAGA
>JANHFT010001785.1:58673-70196 GCA_032467955.1 Pseudoxenodon macrops | reverse complement strand
TCAATTTTAACAGCATCTGTACAAGTATAGTCTGAAATGTAACAGTGTCCTGTTGTAGTATTAAGATAAGGCAGCTGGGTTAGACCTTGACTTAATCATGTTTGGAGTAGATCTATTTAAATAATTGGGAGGAATTAGTGTAACTACATTTAAGAAACCTTTCTGGCATTAATATACTGCCATAATGTACATTTCTCCAATTCTTTCTATTTCTATGGGTCAGGCACACATGTACAGAAATACACAGAAAACAGTGTATACCAGTAATGGCGAACCTATGGCATGCTTGCCACAGGTGGCATGTGGAGCCATTTCTGAGGGCACACGAGGTGTTGGCTAGCTGAATTTTGGCCTTGATTTTCGGCTGTTTTTCACTCTATGGAGGCTTCAGGATGCTTCCCTAAAGGTTCTGGAGGCTTCAAGACGCTTCCCTGAAGGCTCCGGAGGATGAAAAATGGCCCTACGGGAAAACCGGTAGGGCCTTTTTTCGCCTTCAGGAGGCTGAAAATTATTTTGGACAGCGACTATTTAGGCCTCCAACTGATTGTTTATATGCAGGCTCTTCCCATTTCTCATATTTTTCTTGATTTGGCTTTTTTCTCCAGATTACCAAAAATGGAGAAGAGATTGTATCTTTGTCCAGCCTGTCAAAATTCCAACACTGGATTGAGCCAGGAAATCAGATATGAGGTGGTGGCTAAACTTGCTTTCCTAATAATTCTTGGTAGAATTAAAAACATTGGTTTTACCAAGTTATGGCTTTATATGAGTGGTGAAATGTAAAAAGTTTCCCTACCAGTTCTGTGGGCATACCTTGGTAGGCGTGGCTTGGTGGCCATGTGACCGGGCTTCTTTCTTTCTTGTCTTTCTCTTCTCTATTCTTTCTTTCTTTCCTTTCTTTCCTTTCTTTCTTGTCTCTCTCTCTCTCCTCCTTCATCTTTCTCTCTCTCTCTCACACACACACACACAGATACATACACCTGGTCTGGGCACATAGACGGAGCCTGGAAATTATCCTGTGCAGCCATGCCTGGTAGCAGCAGCAGTGGCAGCCCCCTGTGTGGGGAGAGGGCCAGGCCCAGCCGCGCCACCATGAAGCTAGCAGTGTTTTCCCTTTGGCCTGTAGTCGCGCGGCCAGCAGAGCGGGACATGCCATGTGTCCGCAGCAACAGGCACATCGGTAATGGTTTGGTGAACCAGGCCACATAGCTATTAGCAGTTCTACTGAACTGGTCTGAACCGGTAGGATTTCACCCCTGCTTTATATCAATTGCATTACAGAGAGGCTGTTTTACTAGCAGAAGCCCAACTCTCTTTTTTCAGGCTTTTCAATATGGGACCAATTTATCAGCTCATTTACGGCTTGCTCCAGGTTCTTCACACATTCATTCTTCCCAAAGACATATGTACAATGAAAAAGATATTAGGATTGGCTTTGATAATACAAGGTGCTGTCATTATCAATGGTATTGTTATACGTTATTGATGTAATTCCATTCGGAAAATACAGAAAAACATTATCTGTGATAGTTTCACATATTCATTGTTTTGCAATGGAATATTTTATGCATGTACAAAATGATGGCAGGCTATTGTGCAGGCATAAAGTGTAATTTTATGCATTCACAGAGTTAGTTGGAGTTGGGCAGCTTACAAAATCAAAGAAAAGAAATAGTGTTTTCATGGTCTCATTATCTTGTTATTGTTATTGTTGTTATTCATGGTTGTTTAGGTGGGACAGAACCCAAATGAATAATGAGTGTCCCCATTATTACAGCTGAAAATGAAGAGCAAATCACATTGGCCTGCTTCAGAAATGATCCAAGCAGACTGAGTCATAGGCTGAATAGATGTTCTTTATACAGCCTTTCTATGTAATGTAAGAAAAATACATTCAAACGGATATTGAAGATTAATACATTTTCTAAATAGACTTACACACAATATTAATGTGCTTTATCACAGAAACTTCATTACTTCAATACATATTATATTAAAGTATGTAATATTAAAATTTGTTTAATTAAATACAAGAAAACTATATTTAAACTGTATTTAAAGGATTAATGAATGGGCTGTAAGATATACTTACAGTGTAAATTTCAATTATTTTGTTGAAGTGGAATAATTATAAGAATGAAGATAATGGTAGGTAATCCTTTAAAATGTTGAGCTACATGTTCATTATTTATTTTTAAATTTTTATTAGAATAATTATGCTTTTGTCATGCAGGCTAATCCAGCCACTGATTAAAATGATTCAACTAGAAGCAACTATCAGCTCCCTCTTATTGTTTCTTCTCCACCATATACATCTTATACTAACAATTAGTTCTCCTGCTTTCAAATTGCTTTGTGTGGGTGGACAATTTTGCTATTGTAACAGAACACTTAAGTAATGAAAGAGTTCATAAAATGAAAATGATATTTTATTCTATGCTCATAATCCAATGGTAAGAACATAATTTATTCCTCATATAACATATACAAATACATCATTTTTATTTACTTATTTGTTTGAGTTATATCGTACCATTCTTCCAGAATCCCAGGCCTAAATACATAGTAATAATATATAGTAAGTTCTTTATTTTATTTTCTACAGTAGCATCCTCATGGAATAGTGATAATCAATTGATGATTACTTGATTATTTTTAAAAATCCCACTAATACGTTTTGATCAGCTCCAAATGGCACTTGGGCTTACTGTCCTGCCTCTTGTTTTCTCCAAAACAACAACAAAACTGTGAAGTGGGCTAGGAGAGAGAAAGAGAGAGAGAGTAGGCCGAAATTATCCACCTGGCTTTCACGTCAAATAAAACATAGCTTGAGTACCCTGATTTCTAGCTCAACACTTACAGGTAAGCCAAAGGTTCCCTAATGGTGACACTAATTAATTAATTACTGCCTAATTAATTAAACACAAGTGTATTGATTACTAGTATGGTTAACTCAATATTTTCCATAGATTTTTACTGGCAATCATACTTCCACAGATTCATTCAAGACAGATTTAAAAACAATGATAAACTTGATAAATGAATTTTAATGTGAAGAAAATCAGAGTTTTACATTTAGGCAGGAAAAATCAAAAGAAAGTAACTGTGAGAGGGACCTTGGAGTTCAAGTGGATGATCAACTGAATATGAGCCAGCAGTGTACAGCAGCAAGTTAAAAAGTAAAAACAATCTTGGGTTGTATAAACAGAGGCATAGAATCAAGATCACGTGAAGTATTAGTGCCACTTTATAAAACCCTAGTAAGACCACACCTGGAATACTGCAACCAATTTTGGTCACCATAATACAAAAAAGATGTTGAGACTTTGGAAAAAGTTCAAAGAAGAGCAACTAAGATGATCAAGGACTAAACCATATGAAGAACATCTACAGGTTTTGGGTTTGGTTAGTCTAAAGAAAAGAAGAATTGAGGGTAACATGATAGCAATATTCCAATATTTGAGGGCTACCATAAAGAAGAGGGGGTCAAATTATTTTACAAAGCACCAGAGGACAAGACAAGAAATAATGGTTGGAAACTAACCAAAGAGAGAAGCAACCTGGAATTAAGTAGAAACTTCCTAAAACTGAGGACAATTAACCAATGGAACAGCTTGCCTTCATAAATTGTGGGCACACCATCACTGGAGGTTTTTAAGAAGAGACTAGATAATCACTTATCTGAAATTGTATAGGTTCTCCTGCAGGAGGCTGGACTAGAAGACCTCAAAGGCCCCTTCCAGCTTTATTGTATTCTATCATTTAGCTATCTATTCATCCAATCTATTTTAATCACAGAACTGAGTTTCCAATGGACATTATATTGGATAGCAAGTTAATATTTCTGAATAAACTGTGAATTTAGAATACTCTCGTCTACTTTCTGCTTCTGGATTTTTTTAAATTTTTCACTTCTATACTTTCTATCAAGGACTGAGCATATTACTATTATAGTTAAAGTATAGGGTAACTATATAATCTATTTTACAGTCCTGTGTTGTTATACTTTACAGTACTCTACCACAAATCTTCACTAATAACAAATAGGCAGCAATATTAATCTTGGAGGATATTTTCCCTGTTGTTTAAGCTTCATGATTTTAAGTTACCTAAAATCTACGAGATAAGCAGTATGCAATCATTTGTATAAATAAATACATTGGTGTGTGTTCAGCAAGTTACCAGAAGCTATTGCAGCCTAACCTTTTTGACCATAAGTGATGCAATATCCAGTTAGGGCACTGTGTTTATAGACTTTGAGGCATTCTGTTAAGACAGAACGCTGCCTGGGGTATACCATCATGGAGGTAGTCTACACTTCATACCCCATATCAGTGCTTGCATGACTCTGTAGATGCCATATTCTAAATAAATAACCAGGATATGAACTTAAATTGAGGGAGTTTTAATTTCCTTTGTATATCATCTTTTACCTTATATAAAAGGTTGGTAACAAAGCAATTATTTACAATATACTCTAAAATACAAATATTGATAAACTTTCATCATGTTATAGTATATTATAAGCAACAGGAAATGTAAGTCACAATACCGTTAATTCCCTTATGGAGGATAAGATGCAAAGATGCAAAGCCAGCAACTGATGATACCTTCATAAGATCCCTCTATGCAATGCACCAGTAGATAAAAATAAAAATAAAATATTTTTGCAATTAATATGTTGGGCAGGGAGTAACCTTACTCTCATCTGTACAATTCTAACCCAGAAATGACTCTGTGATTGTGTTCTTTTCAGATCAAATTGGTTATATGAATGTGAACGCCAAGAAAAGCATAACTAAGAAACATGCCCCTTCCTTTCCCACCTGTCTTATCTGTAATCTTGTTAGCTCCCTCCCTGAATCTATCTTTTGAAAATTATACCATTCAGTGATTACTGTGATATCACATCTCATGCTGATCACATTTTGAGAATACATTGCTAATGTGGCCAAAAACTAAGAAAGCATTTTATTTAACAGCCACTTGATAAGAAATCTTTAAGGCTCATTAGAGAAGAAAATATGTATAAGAATCAGAAAATCTGCATCCATGAGGAGCAAGTTTCATTACGCACAAAGTATCATAAGTATGAATGTTCAGATCAAATGTTCATTTTAATAATGAAAGGGATTTGAAGGCTATCCTTTGATGCACTGGGATGAGCTTAATTGGACTTCAGTTTATTTCTTGGTAGGTGAATGATTTATATGTAGGTCTATACATTCTTTCCCAGCGTAGTCTTATGATTTTAATTGATGAAAGATTGTTTCATGCATTAAAAGTAATGCACAATATATTTTTAATTCACAGATCACATGCTTCAAGACACAAGGTTTTCATATGCAAATAATTGCTTAAAACTAAAATAGTTCTTTATAGTAGGGCACATTATTGGTATTAATCATCATTGTCCTAGTATTTCCATTTATTCATCCAGTTTGCTTGAAGCAAGGTGATGTGGCAAAGGAAAGATTTGGCAAGAGTTCTCTGCCAAATCTGGCCAACAAGATAGGAAAGTTTGAAATATCATCATTAGATCCCTATTTTCCATGCTCAGGTCTAAGCACTACTGCGCCTAATACCTACAGCATCACCATTTACACATTTTGATGACAGGAGACTCAAGGAGACAACCATTTTTGCAGAAATATAAAATAACTTTATAATTTATTAGAATCCTTCAAGATAAATCAGCAAATGTTGAATGTATTAATTCTGTCATCCCAAAATAATAACTGACTGAAAAATGAGAACAGGAGGGAAGATGAAATGGAGCACAGTGGGAGACAGTTGCCTAATACAGAATAGGAACAATCCACATTGTAATGTTTTGCTGCAGTTATGGATAAGAGGAAGGGCGCTATGGGGAGGACAAATGTTAAAATGAGCATAATGAAAAAAAGTGATGCAATCTTCAGAATTTTTCTAACATCTCATGGCATCAGCAGTTCTGTTGCCATGTCTGTCATGTCAGAGATTCTATCACTTTTTTTTAACATCTACTGCAATGCTTTCATAGTGGCAAACCCTTCAGATGAGAAATGATAATCTCATAGTATTTTCTATATTAAATGTCAAAAATCATCACAATTTGATTTGTGAGGAATTGTGGCTAGAAACACAATTGGACTTTTGACTTTTCAGTAGTAGCAGCAATAATAATACTGAACATTGTGGTATATAAAGAATTACGAACAGACACTAGTAAAATGACAGTTTTGGAAATAAACTAAATTCACCTAATTTCAGTGACTCTAAGCACTTGATTTTTTCATCAATAAACAGGGAGAGATAGTCCTGTAAAATCTCTTGTTATACTGTCTTTCAGTAAGAAGATGAGTGTTATACAATTGTTCACTTTTTCTAAACAATGAAAGCATCCATTAAAATAAGAGGGAGCAATATGTTTGACAAAAATGTATTAAAGAAATATTTCTGACAAATTATATTTGGTTTTCACTTCACTATATTTTTATGGCATATATGTTGTGCTAGTGCATAGTATATGTTGGACAAATGTTTTGCTTTAGCTAACCATTTGACTTACCATAATCATTTAATGAATAGTTAGTAACCTGAACAGTCCAGAATAAAATGACTTATGACGAGTTCTTATACTTATGACAATCATAGCATCCCCACGGTTACATGATGAAAATGTGGGTACTTGGCAACTGGCATATATTTGCAATGGTTGCAGCATCCCGGGATCATGTAATCACCATTTGCAACCTTCCTGCAACAAGCAAAATCAATGGAGGAAGGTGGATTCAGTTAGTGATCATGTGATTCACTTAACAATGGCAGTTATTCGTTTAATGACCATGGCAAAAAAGGTCATGAAATCAGGCATGACTCGCTTAGCAACTACCTTGCTTAGAAATGGAAATTCTGGTCCTAATTATTATCATAAGTTGAGATCTATCTGTATCTCTATTTCATTTATAGGTAACAACTTTTGAGACAATCACATGGTTTCAAAATAATGTAATACTGTGTGGATAGTTGAAAACCTAATAAAGTGGCTCTGAAAACCTGCAGAATGCAGACCATGATTGTGTCAACTTGGTAAAAACAAGGTTGTAAAGCAGGGCTCCTCAAACTTTTTAAACGGGACCAATTCACGGTCCCTCAGACTGTTGGGGGGCCAGACGGATTGGGTGGGCATGGTTAAGTCACCATGTAATTAGATGGGCATGGCCAGGTCATCATGGCCAATTTAGCAGTCCATTTTGCCAATTTAGCAGTCCATTAAACAATGCACAGCAGCCCCCTTTTCTATTCTTCTTTTTAATACTGCATGAAGTTTTTGCTCTAGGTTTTTTTTACCAGGGAGGAGAGGTTGGCAATGACTGGAGAAGGAAATGCATGCTTTCCACAGGTCTCATGACTATATTTAAAGGCAGTGGTGGGATCCTGCCAGTTTAACAACTGATTGGATGATTGTGTGCTTTGTGCCTTACTCCAATTGACACAGTAGGCTCAGTTACCAGCAACAGCAGCAGCCGTCTTGCTCATGCCTTGTCATACCAGCTGCCAGGTGTTGCTCCAGTTCTTTCCACCATGGCCGCCTAGCCTTTTCTTCCAATTCTAGCTACACCTTGGCACTCGCAGCCACAGGAGCCCAGCACTCCAACCAGCAGCCTCTGCTCGCATCAAGAAGCCAGTGGCTGGACAGCAAAAGGCCAAGGATGAGTGCAAGGTGATGCGCTGTTACCAAGCCAGTCCGGCCGGTGGGTGGGTGAGCACGTTGCCCTCAGGGAACAGCACTGAATTGGGTTACACATCCCCCAGTTGTGGCTTGGATGCAGGGTCCAAGATAGAGGGAAGGGAGAATGTGTGGCAGGTGCCTGGAGGCCCCATGCAAGCCTAGAGGCTGGCCCAAAAGGTACCTGAGGCTCATTGTCCACAGCCCCCATGGTCCAAGGTGGATTTCCCTTCCCCGCTGTTGGCCTTACCTTCCAGTTCCAGCCTGCAGGGCTCACACCGCTCTGCTCACAGCGGCTGCCCACGAAAGTAAGATCCATGCTCGACTGAAGGTTGCGGGACAGCAGGGGAATCCAGCTGTCAGAGGAGCAATGCAGGTGGCATAGCCTCATGTTCCCTGCCTGCTGGCAGCGGCAGCTGGCAAGGCCCGGCAGCTGCGGAGAGATCGGATGGGTGGGAGCGACATTTGGGCTGGATGGAAACTAGTCAAGGACAGAACCAATCTAAAACTAAGAAGACATTTCCTGACAGTGAGAATAATTAACCAATGGAATTACTTGCGTCCAGAAATTGTGGTGTACTACAGAGGTGGGTTCCTACCGGTTTGAACTGGTTCTATAGAGTAGGTAGTAAACAGCTGGTGACATCATAGAACCGGTTCTGGTCCATGGATGTCGCCATCTTTTTTTAAATTTGTTTTTTGAAAAAAAAGGTTTTTTTAATTTTTTCCGGGTTTTTTCCCCCCTTCTGCGTATGCGCAGAAGCTGAGTTTCTGGCACTCCGCATGCATCACCATCTTGTTTTCGGCCTGTTTTTTGGAATTTTTTGGATTTTTTTTGTACTGTGCATGCGCGTGCATGCGAATTGCACAGGTGCCCATGCAGCATGAAAGGTAGTGAACCGGCAGCGAGGTAAGTTAGAACCCACCCCAATGTACTATCACTGGGAGTTTCTAAGAAGAGATGACAGTCATTTTTTGGAAGCATTATAGGGCCTGGTGCTTGAACAGGAGGTTGAACTAGAAGACTTCTAAGGTCCCCCCCACCTCTGTTATTCTATGAACCATTTTAAGGATAAATGAAACTTTTATTTTCATCTATATGTATTCTAAATCATTTGCACACTTGCACACACACACACATACAAAATGCACAAGCATATCCCCAATTCAAAGATTAGCTAAATTTGACTTGCAGAAGATCAAAGGCTAAGAAACTGTCAAGTATGGTACCTTGTTCTTCCTAAGATTTCCAAGGTGATGCAGCTTGGAGTTTTACAACAAAGACACATGCCATTTCATACCAAACAATGGCAACAGCAATAAACCTGACATTTATAAATAATACAAGAAATACAAGAAATCATAATATCTATGCAATTCTTCTTTTCATCCATCACTAAGACCTGATAAATATCATTTTACTAAGATGGTCTATCACTAATTGATACTTTAACTGCTTGTAAGCTGGGAATTGCATCATAAGTGATACCCACCTTATTGTCTGTTGGACTCTTTTTTGATATCTTTTTAACTTTTCAGAGCATTCGGATTTTCAGAACATTCGGATTTTCTCCAATGCTTTTAATTATATGTCTAAAATATTTATATTGTAACCTTCACTATTAGTGCTTCTAGTACTACTTTGCATAGTTGTCAAGAGCCTAATATCTAATGCCAGGTTACGTTTAATCAGCATGAATAGCCTCCAATCATCCATTGCAACTCTATTTGTAGAAAGAAGTTGCAGGCAGTTCCTTTTCTGACTACTTTAATAAGTTGATAAGAAGGAGATATGCTTATAAACATAATTAAGACAGAAGAAACTAGAAATAATCCTACCTAGACAGTATATTTTTAATTAGGTTATCCGGGAATTTTAAATACAATAAATTGTACAGAGATGGTAGACATACTAAAGTCTATAGGATATATTCCAATAGAGGAATTTTCCTTAAGTCCACTTCTGTCTTTCCCTGTTTCAGTGAAACTTTAAATTTCCTTCCAGTAGCGCCATCTGAAAGGAACATTCCCAAATAGACTGTGTTTTGTATAAACACCTCCTAGGTAGCCTTACAGGAAAATCTGGAAGACGGTCATTCCATTCATACTTGTGCTTCATTTCCTTGCTTATAAACACCCTTGAACTTTGATGTCACAAAGAAAAGTAAGCTTTTTGTTTTTTAAATTAAATGCATTTCTTTTATTGCAATCATTTACTAGATTTCAGGAAATAATATGAAAGTTGTCTCACTCAGCTGCGACAAAAATCACATGCTATGATCTGTGACAAGTAGCTTTGGAATTTTACAAGTTAATTTAAAATGAATGTTCTCAGTTCATTTATATAAACTGAATGTCTTTTTACCTAATGAAACACTCAACTGCACTGATGTCATCTGTTGTCATAACAAAGGCAATTACCTCTGATGTAAATAAATCCATAATTGCTTTTGCACCTACTTTGATAAATGTGCTTATTAAATTATAGAAATGCTAAAGGTGTGTTGAAAACTCATTTTGCCTACCTATTATATCTATTTGATGCTGAGACTCAGTGTAATATGAAGATGAATATAACTCCTATAATTTTTCAACTATTGTTCTTGCCAGCTGCCATATGGTTATTCTGCAGACACTGCAAACCTTTGATAAAGAAATATTGTCATCTTCAGCATTTCAAGTAAAAATATTGAACGAACTATAAAAAAAGTTTTTATATCTTTAATGTTTTAAATATACACTCTCAGGTCCATTTAAACAAGTTTTATTCCATTGGAATAATTAATATTATATATACTTGCAAGAAATTATAAGATTTTCCTAACACTTTATAATTTTTTCTTTATATTGATTGCGGCAAATATTTATATATGAAGCTCTGGATCATTTTCCTCAATAAATCAATGAACAAGTATGTTTTAGATTCATTTATTTCATTATATTCTCTTTATCTACTTTTAGGACTTGTGTGGAAAACATGCCATGCTTTACATTATATGATAAAATGGTTTTTCTTTGCATTTTTTCCAGAAATGTTTTTTCCACTTCCATAGTCTAATCTACAATGTTGGAATTGTGAGTCTTCTATGCAGATATACATACATTTTAAAATATTTATTTAAAAATATTTATTTAAAAAAATAAAATATTGTTTATATAGATAAACAATACACGAGCACACAATAGATACAAATTTAAGGTAAACCATACCAAATTCGATTGCAGAAAATACGACTTCAGCAACAGAATGGTCAATGCCTGGAATGCGTTATCTGACTCGGTGGTTTCTTCCCCAAACTCCCACAACTTTAACCTTAGACTGTCTATTGTTGACCTCACCCCATTCCTAAGAGGTCTGTAAGGAGTGTGCATAAGTGCACCAACGTGTCTACCATCTCTGTCCTGACAACCCCATTTATTCGTATTCATTTCATGTATTCAGAATCTTGTATATACTTACCAGTATATCTATTACTATATTTTTGGGAGTATAAGACGCACCTGAGTATAAGACGCACCTGATTTTTTGGGGAGGAAAATAGGGAAAAAATCTGCCTACCAGGTATTCATCTGGCTAGTGTCCTTAGTCTGGTCGGCTTCAGCACATTATTTTATCTCCTGATTAGGACTGGGGAAAAAAGCTTCTAAAGCACATCTAATAGAGAGAACCAATCAACAAAGCATGCAAACAAAGCCAGGAAGATTGTTAGCACCTGGTTAGGTTTGAAAAAAAAGGGTTCTAAAGCACAGCTGATAGAGAGAACCAATCAACAAAGCATGCAAAGGCCAGAAGATCATTAGCACCTGGGAAA
>JANHFT010001785.1:39731-53369 GCA_032467955.1 Pseudoxenodon macrops | reverse complement strand
AACATGCCCCACATGTCCTGCCATTCATGCGGAATGGCGTCGCAAAAAGAGTAGCTGCAAAAAAACTTCTTGCCAGCCCTAGCCCTGTCAACCTGGGACTGGGGGAAAGGGAACTGTCACTGGAGCTCTGAGCAGTGGCTGATGCGGGCTGTCTATGCAGCCATGAAGTGGCCGGTTCTTGCCCACAGCATTGCTGGCGAGGATCAGGTCAGAGCCGCTGCCCCCTGAGATTAGCAGGCCAGATTCGGTAAGGCGGATGCACCGCTGCAGCTCGGGAGAAGAAGAGAGAGAGGAGGCACTATGAGAAAGCCCATTTCTCATGTTCTTTTTCTCCCAGGTGGCGGCAGCATGTTCAGCTCCCCGAATCTAGCCTACCGATCTCAACTGCCTCGGTGGCTTTATTATTTATTCAGAATCAAACCAGCCTCTCAGCCTAGGATTCAGCCTAGCACTGAATCCCGGCTGCCAAAGTGGTGGGGTTGTGTAATGCTCCAGTTGGAAAGGAAGTCAAGGGTGTGTGGGGGAAATACTGCTCCCAATAATTTACCATATTTAAATAGCCAAGCGCTGCCAAGAAGACTTTTTCAGCCACCAGTTGGAGCGACAGAGAAACCCTGCTTTTCCTTCTGCAAATGACCAGTGCCCAACTATGGTAAGTCTGGGGGAAAGCTGCAGACGGGGAAAAGGGGCGCACGCAGAGAGGATCATTTTGTCTGCGCCACAGTTTTCTTGTGTGTGTGTGAGAGAGCAAGTGGGTTGGGGTAGCCTTCAGTTTTGGTCTGGTCTCACAGACTCCATTAATTCTGAAGATTACAGAGCTCACACAGCCCGACAGGAAACGATGCCAAAGACAAAACTTTTTGCCCGCCAGTTGTAGCATCATTTTTGTCACTCCAACTGGCGGGTGAAAAAGTCTTCCTGGCGGCAGTTGGCTGTTTAAATATGGTAAATCATTGGGAAGAGAGTGCATGGCTATTCCCCCCCCAGCCACTCTTTCACCCTTGACTTCCTTTCCAACTGGAGCATTACACAACCCGCCACTTTGGCAGCCAGGATTCTGTGCTAGGCTGAATCCTAGGCGGAGAGGTTGGCTTGATTCTGAATAAATAAAAAAGCCACCAAGCCAGCTGAGATCGGCAGGCTAGATTCAGGGAGCCAAACATGCTGCCTCCACCCGGGAGGAAAACAACATGAGAAATGGGCTTTCTCACAGCATCTCCTCTCTCTCTTCTTCTCCTGAGCGGCAGCGGTGCATCCGCCTCACTGAATCTGGCCTGCTGATCTCGGGCGGCAGCGGCTCTGACCTGATCCTCGCCAGCAATGCTGCGGGCAAGCACCAGCCACTGCTCAGAGCTCCAGTGACAGTTCCCATTCCCCCAGTCCCAGGTCGACAGGGCTAGGGCTGGCAAGAGTTTTTTTGCAGCTACTCTTTTTGCAACTGCCATTAAGAGAAAGGGCACGCAAGCTAGGGTTTGTGGGAGCAGCCTCCAGCCATTCTGCGTGGATGGCAGGACATATGGGGCATGTTTCCCCACCTTCGCCCCCACCCCCCGCCTCGCCTCCTCACTTCGTGCTTTTTGCGTGGCACCTGCACATACGCCTAAGTATTGGGGCGGTATTTTCGGGGGGCTTAGTCTAGCGCATGCGCTTGAAAGCCCAATTGGGCTTATTATTGGGACATGTCCTAGTTTCGGGGAAACACTGTACTGTGTCTTGTTTGTCCATAACACTGAATATGAGCTATCTAACTCTTTTCATTTTTAACAATAAAGTTATGTAGTGACCTTCCCTATGTAAAATATTTTGCTATTTTTAATTAATATTGTAGCTCCACTGGCCATTTGCAAATAGTCATCAATTTAAACTTGATTTAACCATTTAATATTTACAGTAAGTAGTAATAAACTTTGGGCTGATTATTAGCCATGATCACCAGCATCTGTGACTGGCAACTTCAGAGGCAGAGTGAGCTCTTTTGGATTGTACTTCTGGGCAGTTCACACAACTAAATACAGAGTGATTGAGCATGATGATGATGATGATGATGATGATGATGATGATGATGATGATGATGATGATGATGATGATACAATTTTTTCTTCGGAAAGAAAATGAGTCTGTTGTAAAGCCCTACTTTAGATTTCAATATGTTTAGTTTGTAGAATGTTCTTATTCCTTTAGTTATATCTCAGCCTTATCACTTTCCATGATAATAAAATATCTGATTATATTCTGAGATGACCTTCTATGCTACAGAAATATTTCTGATCTAAACTGAGGGTGAGGGCAAATTGTGAGTGATAACTGAGCAAAGGGTTTTTGAGAGTGTAATGCTTGATTTATGGAAGTAACTGAGATCTGTCTCAAAAATATTGTTTACTTTGATGATCTGGATAAACCATTCCACTTTTTTTTGCAGATGTGCTAGAAAAAACATTGAAATTACAATATTTTTCCCATAGAGCCAGCTGGATATGTGCAGATAATGAAACCTTCATCTTGACATAGATGAATAAAAATCTTCATATTAAAGCTCCATAGACTATTCAGTGCTTCTCCATTTTTCTTATGTGTCAAGAACATTGTTTTGTGTGAAATGCAAAGTATAATTATCAAACTTACTGTAATATGGAATTGTGCAAAGGCTCATGCAAAGCTTCCTTGCTTTGAAAATTAATGACAACCAAATCAAAGTCTGACAACCTAGAAAGAAATATCAAGGTGATATGTTACTGCCATTACTACTGCCATCTTATCTATCATATTCAGAGTTCATTTTGTCATATTATAGGAAACATTTATACTGAATATTTTTAGAAAATGCAAAAATATAGTTAGAGATTCCGTAGAGCAACTATATGTATTTATATAAAATTTAAAATGTTAATTGCATTCACATACAATGGATATAGAAAGTCTACACACCTCAATTAAAATGCAAGGTTTTAGACCAAGATAAATTCCTATAGAATTATTTCCACTTTAATATAACGTATAAGCTGTACAATTCAATTTACTTACATTTTGTAGGAGGAAAACAAACAATAAAAACCTAGAATAATGTGGGTTTACAAGTGTTCATACCCTCTTCAAAGTGGCTGTGTTCAGAATTAATTAATCATATTCAAACTGATGTTAAATAGTAGTCAGTACACACCTACCATCAATTAAAGTGACTCTGATCAAGTCCATATAAAGTTCAGCTTTAGGAATAGGATTCTTCTGATATTTATTCAGTTGCCTCTTATAGCAAAAACCATGCTCTTCAAAGAGCTCACTAAGCATCAAATCTTAAAGTTGTAAGGTATCGGTCAGGATAAGAGTACAAAAAAATGTCAAGACATTGGATATACCATGGAACACTATGGAGACAGTCATCAACAAGTGGAGAAAACATGGCATGACAGTGACATTAATAAAAGTTGGATGTCCTGCCAAAATTATGTGATGAGACAAAGACTGAACTTTTTAGATATAAGAACAAGGTATGTTTGGCACAAAAACAACCCTGTGCTTCAATAAAAGTCCACCATCCCCAAAGCAGAGCATGGTGGTGGCAACATTGTGCTTTTCTTCAGCTGGAACTAGGGCTTTAGTCAAGGTGAGGGAATTATGAACAGTTCCAAATATCAGTCAATCTGGCATAAAACCTTCAGGTCTCTTCTAAAACGCTAAAACTCTAACCCTAACCCTAAGATGAAGAGGAATTCCACCTTTCAGCACAACAACAACCCAAAGCATATCAGCAAATCAATAAAAGAATTATTTGAACTTCTCCAGAAGATCAAAGTTTTGGAATGGCCCAGCTAGAGCCTGTGGGATGACCTGAAGAGAGTTGTGCACAGCAGATTCCCTCACAATCTGACAAATTTGGAGATCTTTTGCAAGGAAAAGTTGGTAAAGATTCCCAAGGCAAGATGTTGATAAGCATGCTAATAAGCTCCAACCCCAAAAGACTAAATGCTGTCATAACATCAAAAGGTGCTTGAATAAAGTATTAGTGTAAGGGGTACACACTTATGCAACAATCTTATTGTGTTTTTTTATTATTGTTCCCTCCCCAAAAGATTAGTTTGTTTTTCAATCGACTTGTATAGCTTATATGTTATATTAAAGGTAGAAGAAAAATTAAAGTTATTTATCTCTGTCTAATTTTTTACATTTCAAAAACCTGGCATTTTAACAATGGTGTATAGACTTTCTACATCCACTGTATTGTGCTACTTGCTTATTTAATTATGTAATCTGATTATTGAATAAGCCATCTTGACCTGTTCACTCATACTAGCCTATATTAATCCAGAAATCAAGGTTTACAAACCAGAATAGATATTATAGTAAGCAAACAAGCTACATCATAGTTTTGTAGCCACTGTTCTATATACTGGGAGGTAATCATGGGTATCTCATTCCCTAACAGATGGTTCCCTTTCTGTACCTGCAAGATTCCAATTCAGGGGAAGAAAGGAAAGAATTGCCTTCCTAGAGTCCAGTTTTATTCTTATTCTTCTGACCTGACCTAGTTACATTTTAGGGTGATAAATGACTCTTTGCTAGAAGAGCAGCTCAGCTTACACTTTTCAGACCCTGTGATCCTGTTAGCTTCCATCCAAAGCAAATTTAGTTTGGGAATATACCCCTGAGAGCATTAAGATTGCTCTTCAAACCCTCAAGGATTTTTTTTTGAGCAATAGATTCTTTCAGAATAGCAACAATGCCAACAGTTGGGGGAGAGGGTCATCTGTTCTTTGACTTAGAATTAAGTTCTACCAAATTGACCCTCATGCCCTGCTTTCCCCTGTTTTCTCTTAGTGGCTGCATTCCTTGAATTACAGTCTTAATCCCACTGATAATTTAACATTTGGTAACAGAGTTTGGAACACAAAACAATAAGACATCTTACCATCCTGCCAGGGGTGGGTTGTGGATTGTTTTGCTGCTGGTTCATTCAGGGTCATGCCTCGCACATGCGTGAAGCAATCAAAAAATAGCTTCTGCGCATGCGCAAAAGCAAAATCCAAACTGGCGGCACCCATGGAGACACCGAAGTAACCGGCTCCATGACGTCATTGCCAAGTTACTACTGGTTCTAAAGAATCCGTAAGAACCCATCTCTGCATCCTGGATGTGTTTGATCTGAACCATTCAACCATAATGAGTTCCTCTGGGTACCAATACAACTAAATGTATCTATGGTACGCAGATTTTTAAGTTAGAACTATTAACCAAAGCTATTTTAAATTATAATGAGCCTGCTAATATTATGTTGCTTTGTTTCCAGCCAGGTAAATTGCAGCCTCTTTCAAACTTTTCACAAGAAAGCTTATTCTGTTAAGGAAAGCATGTTAAATATACTGTATTATTCATAAGACCTTGCAAATCTTCCATGTACCGTAACTAAATAGAGCATACCATCACAGCTTTGCTTAAAATTCAATGCTTCCTTTCTCCATTTCACTAATTTCAGTTAGAGTTCAATCTCCATGGGTAACATAAAATATTTCTCTCTCAAATAAGTATCCCAACGCAGATGGGATTGTATATGTTTATATTATTTTTGTGACATATTGTTGATATACTTTGACATACTTTTTCACAATCCATAATGCTCTTCGATACTGATTTACAGTACTTGCATGTCTTCTAGTAATCCTAATCCACCAATGTGTAGAAAGTCCAAGATGTTTAGAATTGTATGTGTTTCTCTATCTGTAGGACAAAAGCAGACCATTATTTCTGTACAAATCAACCATATGATCATCATTTGTAACTTTCCCAGCTGGCTTCTGACAAGCAAAGTCAATGGAAGAAGCCAGATTCACTTAATTACTGCATGATTCACTTAACAACTACAGTAATTCCTTTAAAAACTATGGCAAAAAGGTCATAAAAATAGGGCAAAACACATTTAACAACTGCCTTGTTTAACAATATAAATTTTGGCCTCAATTGTGGTCATAAATTGGAGACTATCTGGAGATGAATTTACACTCTGATTAAAGATAAACCAAGAAAATTAATCTTATCTTAATGCATAAACTGTTTGATGTTATTTATACTGCATAGCTTTGTTCCCTCTTTATCCATGATCCACAAATATCTCCTACACTTATCATATGAACTAACAAGGAGACACTTGGCTCCATCCTGATAAGACTAAGATTGAGAGAAACTTGTATCAACACTTTAATTTTGATTCATCCTAAATAAATGTAAGGAGAATATATTGGCATTTAGAAACTGACTTCTCTATAACAGAATCTTAGACGACATGTAGAGAAATTCAGATTTGTAACTTGCCACATGAATTAAGCCAATGACACATGGAAATGTCCCAAAATCTCCAAAGCAATCAAGAATTTATTTAGCTAATAAAATTACCATTGGACGTGCTTCCTTGCTATGCACTTGGCTCTCAGTAGTAAAAGTTTAAAAGTCCTGGTCATTTTATGGTGATAGTCACCTGTTGGATAGTAAGATGTAATGTTTCTTAATGACAAGCCATAATGATGGTCACTATGGGCAGAATGTCTAATTAATATGCAAAAAGTTCCAAGTTCTTTAGTTGTAGGAAAGTCTCTCATTTGAATTTCTGGAGGACAATTTTATGTCAATTTAGACTGTATGTAACTGAGTGAGCTCCCGTTACTTGTTCCAGCTGCTGCCAGCCTAGCAATTTGAAAGCATGTAAAAATGCAAGTAGAAAAATAGGAACCACCTTTGGTGGGAAGGTAACAGCATTCCATGCACCTTTGGCATTTAGTCATGCCAGCCACATGACCACAGAGATGTCTTTGGACAGCGCTGCCTCTTCAGCTTTGAAACAGAGATGAATACCACCCCCTAGAGTCAGGAACAACTAGCACATATGTGCAAGGGAAACCTTTACCTTTTTAAGCTAAATTAATTATGTACTATTTTGAAGGTAGCTTTCCTAAAATGGTTGTAACATTCCATTGATTGATTAACTTCCACAAAAAACAGATATTAAATACTGTCTACAGCAGGGATCCCCAACCCCCAGTCCACGGACTGGCACCGGTCCACAGCATGTCAGAAACCAGGCTGTGCAAACAAGCGAAACCCCATCTGCACATGCGCGGGATGTAGGCAGCACAGGAAACCATTCCTTCTCCAGCTCACAGAAAAGTGTTTCTCCACAGAACTGGTCCCTGGCACCGAAAAGGTTGGGACCGCCGGTCTACAGGAACTGACCAAATGACAAAATAAGCCAAAACAGCTAAATCAACTCTTGGAAATGTCATTCATCTCATGGATTCCCTTACTTAAAATGTTTAGTAGAGTTTCAAAAAGTAAAAAATAAATTTTGCTAAATATGAGCTCCTGAACCCTAGGAATCTGCAATTCTGATTGAGTGTGTATGGAAAAAAGAAAAGAGAGAAATTTATACACCTAAATATTAGTCTAAAATTATTATTCTCAGAAATAAAGTAGGCAATTGAAGGGTTCTCTTCAGATTCAATTTACACAAATCTCTCATAACAAAAAAAAAAGGGTTACATCATATTCCCTAAATTCCGAGTCTTATGCTGGATTACTTAAATGAAATCCCCAATGCATTTTACAGGCTTTCTGTTTGAATAGACTATAATAATTCTGCATTGTTAATTTCTAGGGAAATGGAAATTTCCACTTTCAGAAATCCTTAAAAATACCCATATATTTAATGAATGAGACTTAAATGGAAAGTAGGGTAAAGCAACAGAGAGCAGGCCACAGAGGAATAGGCTGTGCTCTCCTGTGTTCTTAAAAGCAGTAAATGTTTGTCTGGAGCATAAAAGTGGTATCTTGGTGCTCATTCCCTCATTGATGAGAATCTAAAAACTGCTGCAAGCAAAAGATTTAAAAATAAACTTTGACCCAAGAGAACATGCCCATATTCCAAATGCTGATAACCTTTTTTATTATTTATAAACTAAATAGTAGAGATTTAAAAAGAAGGAAAAGAAAACAGTGATAGGAAGGAGAGAAAGAAAAAGAAAAAATAAGAAAGGAACATTTTCTTTCAGCACTTTTTAAAGAAATCATCATCTCTTCAATCATGTCTGATTTTCAGCTATTCTATGGATCAGTTCTCTCTACATTTTCCAATCTTGTTCACTTTCAGTCAGTTGTTTTATCCTCTGGCTGGTGTTGGTTTTTACTAGTTACCAGAGTTGGTGGTGGTTTCTTTTCTTTTTTTTGAGTCATGAACTTTTTCCAATGAGTTTGATCATATGATATGCCCAAAATAAGACATAATTTTGTGATATTTTCTTCCAGAAATATGTCTCATTTTATATGTTTACTTGTTGTCCCCTACACAGGTGTCTTTTCCAATAATAATTCTATTTCAAATGAATTGAATTTCTTTTGTCCAGATTTTTCATGAACCAACTTTTGCAATTGTAAGTGCTACAGGGAAGTCCTATAGCGTGAACAAATCTATATTTACTTTCTAGGATTTCCAAATGCTGTTTGCAAAGTGGCTTTCTGATTTGTGTACAATGACTGTATCAACTTGACCCAAGTACCATAGGTGTTGGCAGCCCCAGGTCTCTTTACAGTTTGATATGATTGATGTAATTGAAGGCTTTCTTTGAATCAATAAAGCAAATATAGATGTTCTTTTGATATTTTTCTATCATCGATCCTAAATTTGCAATATAATCATAAGTGCAGTGACTACTCCTGAAGCAAGATTGAAAATCTGGTAATTCCCTTTTGATGGGCGGTGCCAGATGTTATTGTAATATCTTAAGGGGAATCTTTCTAACATGTGGGAAAGGGGCAATTGTGCAATAATTGGACCAATTCTTGGACTAGCCCAAGGTTTAATAATAATTCTATTTCATAATGGAATGAACACTATTTGTTTCCAGTTCTGTGGTCCCTGTCACCCCCACACACACACGTAATTTCTGGCACATTACTGTGGATATTGTGGGTGGTACAGGCCTCAGCAATTTTGTAGAGATGGCATCAACATTCTGGGCTTTGTTGTTTGGCGGTTTGCTCAGCTTACATAAGACTTCTTCCTGAAGGGATGGCTGGTTCTATTTCTGCTTCCATTTTCTTATCATCCTAAGGTGGCTGGGTCTCTGTATTGCTGCCATACAGCTCTTCTGTATATTCTCACCATCTGTTGTTGATACCTTCTTGGTCAAACAGTTGTTTCTCTTGCTTATTTTTGATGATGCTTTTATAAGCTGTCAATGGAATTTGAATCCTTATGACTTGTGCAAATGCATTCCCAGTGAATCCTTTCATGAGGTCCTTTCTGGCTAGTTGAACTTCTGCTCCCATTAAGCATTGTTGTCTTTCCTTGCTGATTTTTGGAAATCTGCACTCAATCTCCTTGCGTTCTCCCATTTGCCTAAGGTGCTTTTCTTCACTGGGGATTCTGATGGTTTCGTCTGAGAGTCACTTGCACTTTTTCACTGGTTTCTTGTAGGGTAGGTATTCAGCTGCTGCTTCAATGGTGATCAATTGAATTTCTTGCCACGGTATATCAAGCATATGTATACAGTACAGTATATCAAGCAGTGTCCAGAATTTGAAACCTATTTTTCACCTTAATTTCATATGTAAAAGAGATTTTTGGTAATGTCAAATTATTTGGTGGTGTTATCACTTATTTTGACTTTGATCTTAGGCATCAATAATTCATTATTTGAACTGCAATCGGCATCCAGATATGCCTTGACAGCAGGGACTAAGCGTGACCATTAGAGGCTGCATAGAACATAGTCAATGTGTTATAATGTAGTTTATTTGGTGAGGTACAAGTGTATAAGTTTTGCTTGAATAAGATCCTTTTTCTATTTGAACCAGGTATTCATGATCTGAAATCAATTTTCGTGGCAAATTGAACCAAGCAATTATCTGCATCATTCCTCTCCCCATGTCTAAAGCTGCCAATGATGGCTATTTCTGCCTGGCTGCCAACTTTTTCATTAAAATCATCCAATGTATAAACAATGTCTTTTGGGGGCAACTTGCTTAGAGTTTCTTGTTTTTTATGCTGGCATAGAAGCAGTCTATTTCAAGCTTTGTTGTGTCAATTGTTGAGGTGTAGCCTTCGACAAGTTTTTTAATGACTTGGATAGGCATAATCATTAACTATCAAGAATTTTTCCAGTAATTAGGCAAGTTTCTTGCTTGTGGCAGTTCAATTGTTGTCCCATGTTCTTAGATAGTGAATTCCTTAGACTTGAAATACCCTTGTCCATCCAATGTAGTCCCTTAAGGTGACAAGATCAATTTTCAACCTGGTCATTTCCTTTTTGATGATATCCAATTTATACTGGCTCATTTCTTGGATACTTCCACATTGCTATCTTGATGTGTCTTTATGCAGCACAAATCCCTGTTTTCACCAATGGCTACATCAACAGATAGAATTTGCCCCAGGCACATCATTAATACCTTGACTACTCACTCCAGGTCCTGCTCTTCCTCAGTAGTTTGTTGGATATATGCTGTGCAGGAGAATGCTATCATTGAGAAAGATATCTGATTCATTTGAGCTCCTTTTCATGAATTTTCTTGGTGAGATTTTAACAAAGTAAATAATCTTTTCTTACATCATTATTCCTCATTGTCTGGATATGTGTCCATCATGCAAGTGTATGGCTAGGTTATGAAATCAGCATTATAATATTATATTATATTTATGATCTTTACAAGTCAGTTTCTAAGCAACAAGCACAAACTGATCTAGAAAAAGTTAATTATTTTGCCTTTTCAGCAATACAAAGCCAGTCCAGAGATTGAGAGGTGACAAAGTTCACTCAGCTATCCTTTAACCCCTACCATTTAGAAACACTGAATAACCGTTTTTTGCAACAGCCCACACGTAATGTATGTAAAAGATGGTTGCAAAAGTCAAAGAAAGATAATATTTTTAAGCATGAAGAATTCAGTATATGAAAAATATTTTTATTAAAGAATTTAAATAATATAAAATGTTTCTAACCATTCTTAACACCTGAAAGGTCAAGTTCTTTTTTTTATTGTATTGGATTTTTCTAAGCATCATGTTTTCTCCAGTGAGGCCTGCCTTTGCATTATGTATCCAAAATATCTAGATTTTATTGTCATTAATGTGTTTTTTATTTATGAATAGGCTAATACATAACACATGAACTGTTTGTGCCAATTCAGCTTAATCACAACCTTTGCCGGAACAAAAATAACTTATTTTCTTCAAGAAAAATACCATTACTTGCCATAACAACTTTGGGTAAATACCAGGCTAACTTACTCATATTACATTAACCCCTAGTCTGACAGACTGTTTGGCTTCTTTACTCTATGTAACTTCTATAATAGCATCTGGGTACCACCACCATCCCGACACCCTCTTAGTTAGTACTGATTGTTCTAAATGTACCAAGCAAACATTAGAAAGTTCTACTAACCTAACTAGAAATATGCAAAAAATGCTATAAACAATTTTACCTTGTTGCCATGCTATCATACATCTGATGCAATAATGTATTTTTTCAGTTTCTTTATGTATCTCTCTCTATGTGTTATGTATGTGTATGTTAGCAGTATGAAATAAATATTGTATTAGATTGTGAAGTGACTGTATGAAGAAAGGCTTCTTGAACATCCTTAAAATAAAGAGGATCAAGGTAAGATCATAGCTTATGCAGCTGTCATCCTGTTACCTAATGCAATGTATGATTTTGTTTTGCATGCTTTCACTCCTTCAGCTTCTCTAGAGCTGCTCAAGGTCTTTGTTTATGTCTCAATTTTTCTTTTTTCTCTTATTACTTTTTGTCAGCTGGTGACATAACAAATAAATTGAAGTGTGTGAAGAAAAGAGTGTACTTTAATTGATTTGTTTATTGCCTTGAATTATATATTTTTATGTGTGATATACCAAGTAGGTTTCTCTCTATTGCATCAAAAATGAAAGAGTCTGGTAGCTCCATTTCTGAGTTACAGACATCATTAAAAGGCATATAATTTTCATGAGCTGCAGTTCACTTCAACAGAGGCATGGAACAGTAAAATTATATAGGGTTTTTAAAAAGGTTATGCATGTTATATGTAACTCAGTATCTTATCAATTAGCAACTGTAATATGTGAAATACTCACTGTTTTTAAAGCTTTCTAGATAACCAGAAAACTTTTGATATATGTGAGTTCAGCAGTTTTTTATTCTATAATGCTAGCAGATTTTATTGCTCTAAAATTGACACTTTAAAATTTGTAATCAAGGGTACTAAGAAGTTACAATGCTACTTTGTCCTCATTTTGAGTTCTGGTAGTAAATTTGGGGCCATTAATGCTTTTGTATAATAATTAGTAATAGCACTAAAAGGCAGATTTCATTTTAGGCTGACATATATTTTCATTCTCCAAATATGATGGTGTCATTCCTTTTTAAGTTGAGTTAAATATCTGTCCTTTAAGCAGACTGATAAAATCCAACAAGCAAATTTGAAGTATTACAAGAGAATAGAATCATATGTACTGCTTCCAGTACTTCTGGGATCTTTATTCAAAGCAAAATGATTTCATTTTATTTGATGATCAATATAAAATCGTTTCTATTCTGTCCAATATGGTATACCGTAAGTCTTTATGTATAATAAAATGTTTTACAGAACCACCAGGAAGTAAAGAATCCTAGGTCATTGAATATATATAATATATACTGTAATTTGTACATCAGCATATTTTCTTATCTGCCATGAATGGCTTAAATATATCTATAGATTTTGTCATATTCAGATAGGTTTGTGGTATAACATTTAGGAACATTACCCATAACATGGCTGTTAGTTAACTGATTAACTGAGCAATGAAAATTAATTTGACAAAGCTCAACTCAAATTTAATTAACTCAAAAATACATATACTTTTATATTTTCAGGAGCAAAGAAGAGTTTCAGCAGCAAATAGGAATTAATATTAGGTAAGTATTATATTGGCTAGTACATTACAGAGGTTAACAGTGTCTCCTCTATTTCATATGGAGATAATTATTGGGTTAGCTTTACTTTACTGCAATGCTCTTAATGACTAAACACTGACTGTCATGTTACAACTCTGCCCTTCAACCCCATTGGTCAATCTCTTACAGTTGTTAATTATGCAATATAAATGTATCAGTGCAGACATGGAAGCAGTAGCAAGACCATACAGATAGAAGTGTATATATGGTAAGTATAGTTACAATATGGTTGAAAAGTCTTGTCCAATTAGGCTAACAAACAACAATCCCAACCATAGGATTTAAAAAACATGAAAACTGTTATTATTCAGAATAGATAAAAGAGAGAAGATGGTTCAGCAGGTCAATGGTATATATTGCCTGGTTAAACATAGAAACAGTAAGCATTACTGTCTATCCAAAATAGTACAGTACCTGCAGTATTACCAAGCAAACATTAGAAAGTTCTACTAACCTAAAAGAAGAAAGATTAAATAACCTGATAATATAAATGATAATATAAATAAAATGGCTTATTTATATGGCTTTAACATACTCAGAATAGGATAGGATAGGATAGGATAGGATAGCCTTCATTGTCATTGTACATCATGTATACAATGAAATTGGTTTTAGCCTCACTGGTGCAATCCATGACAAAAAATACAAACAACATAAATAGTAT
>JANHFT010001785.1:28405-39631 GCA_032467955.1 Pseudoxenodon macrops | reverse complement strand
AAAAGGAAGAGGTAAAAAACCCAACTTGTGACAAATCCCAAAAAGAGCACGCAAGGCTGCAAGAGCTTTCCGACAGTAAGAACAGGCACAGACAGGAGCAAGAGAAAGCGAGACACACACACACACACACACACACACAGAGTCTCTCTTTCCATCTGTATCTCTCTCTACCCATCTTTCCCTCTCTCTGTGTATCACCGTCTGTGTCTCTTCTGTCTCTCTCCTCCCTCCCCCTTTCTCTCTGCCGTGGCTGAGCCAAGCACTTCCCTGAGTCTTTTATTTGTTCTTTTGGAAATCCAGGCTGGCTCACTGTGGCTGAGCCAGAAGCCTGCGCACATGTGGGGAGACACTCCCTAAGCAAGTGGCTGCCTCTCTTGTGCACGCCTTTCCTGCACTTTGGTGCTCGCTTGAGGAGGGTCTCCCCATGCATGTGCACGCTCCTGGCTCAGGCACAGCCAGCCAGGTGATTGCGAGGGGAGGAGGAGGGTAACCTGAAGGGAAGCATCCACCACAGCTGGAGATCGTTCCTCAGCCCGGATTTCCAAAAAAGAAATAAAAGGGGTGAAGGGCGAGGGGTGGGACCAACCAATGATGGGACAGGGAGCCGTGGCAGAGGGTCCAAAGAGCCGCATGTGGCTCCAGAGCCACAGGTTGCTGATCCCTGCACTAGAATATAAACTGAGAGCAAACCCCACTCCTTACTAAGAACAATTCATTACCTAGTTTGGGTAATGAAATATCAAGCACCAAGGATCCCTCAAGTCTAAATGAAAATTGCAGTAACACTTCAAACCCCTAACTTTTAATATGTACATCTCACAGTGAATCTTCTGCAAAAGGGTGAAGCTTGGATCATGCTCCACAGATATTCTTGACTTCCTATGGGGCTGGTGGCTTTCTGATAAATAAAAATGCTATGATTAGCAACAGAATCTTAGCTAGAGGTTCTCCCGAACCCCTGAGGACCCTCAGCAGCCCAGCCCTGGATTTGCACAATTTAGCTGCAGTAAATGAAGATTAATTTCTTATGGATCAGAATGTGGCTTGAATCTAGTTATCATTTTAGCATGATTGTGAGTCAGGGCACAAGTTGCTAATATCGTTTGAAAAACTGGAGAACATAAAATATTCAGCAACCATGTTTGTTAATCCACAGTTAGTGTGATCACATTATGGGATCCAGCCTCCATGTCATAAAGTTTAATTAAAAGATACAAACAATGGAATAGGGAGTAAAGTAGAAAAAGAAAGTATTTGCTAAAGTTTTAGGTTATTATTAAGTTTTTATTTGCAGTTTTAGATAAAACCTTAATAGAAAACTATGACAAGTATGGATTCATGCTTTCATCACACTAAGCCATAATGTGTTTTCTTTGGTTTATGATTTACAGGGTGCGTGATTCTACCAATTATGTTTTATAAATCATAGTCTTTAATCATGAATTATATCAAGCTAATCATGTTATTACTTAGCTTTTGAGTTCATTGGAACTTGCTCCCAAATATAGGGAAGGGTAATGTAAAGGTGCAGGAAGTACATTGCTGCAAATTTTCACACCAGCAATGCAGAAAAGAATAATTGCTCTTGTTTTAATTTTTGATCATATTATGCTTATTCATTTGCATTAGTATTATTGTTGTCCCCAATTGTTTAAAAGACAGCATAATGTTACTAAATAGATTACATTTCTGTGCAGTATTAACTGGATAAAAAATAATTAAACAATGTAAATCATGGAACCTGTGTACATTCTATAATAGAAAAAACAAAACAAAATTGTACTTAAATTAGAAGAATTGAAAGTCGGGTCAGAAAGCAAACCTGCTGCAAATGTTAATGGATAATAAAAACATCCTGTTCGCAAAGACTCAATTATGCAAAATTCTAAATTTTTGCTCTTTGTGGCCACTAGATGTCTCTATTTTTTCTGTCGTCTTCCTCCATGTTCAACCATTTTCTTGCATTCATGACTATTCTAAATTAAGCTATACAAGAGAGAAAGAATACCAAGTGTGCAGCCATTCTTCAATAGATGGTTTCAGACTGAACACTCTCTTTAGTGATTAAGCCCAAAACCAGAAATCAATTTTGTTAAATGTGTTCAGGCTTATTCAGTAATGAAATACAGTGTCACTTCTGTTTTCCTGCACCTGCAAAATTCCTACTAGAAAGAGCAAGCACAAGGTTCAGTTACAGACAGATGTCCTCTGAATGGTAATTAAAACTATTAATGCAATGAACCTCACAATAGAAAATGGATTCCATAGTTATCCATGCAACTACCAAAGATCATCCTACTAAAGTAATATAGATTTTTAATATATATGATCAGTAAACTATAGATTCTATACATAATATTTATATATAAGCATTGTTGTGAGGTTTTTTGGTATTAATTTATTCTGCTTGATATAAACACATGGACTTAGTTAGTATGCCTACAATGAATAATTACTGAAATGATAGTTGGAAATGGAATTCAGATTCTGCAAGCAATCCTCATCCATTAGCGAACAGGGCAAATTATCTGCCAGTGTTTAGCATTTCTCTTTTAGTTACTTGATAGGCAAAGTAAGTATGTACTTCTGTGTCTAAGCCAAAACTAAATACATTTTAGGTTTGATCAAAGATGTAGGCTACATAAATTTATTTAAAAGGGTACAGTATCTGTCAAATGCAACACACATACATGTTAAATAAATCCAGCTAGCAGAAGATTTTAGGTTTCAAAAAACCTCAGGTTTTTATCCGTCATTTTAAGCACTTTGAAAAGGAAGGTAGCACTGTTAGCACTTAAGGAGGGAAAAACAATGTGAGAGAGTGAAGTGTGACTGAAAACAAAAATTAGGGTGTCCAAATTCCATTTCAGATGGAATCTAGGAGGAAAAAAACAAGTGCTAAATGAATTGTAAGTATTTTTTGGAGAAGATGTAATGAGCCTCTTGCAATTCATCCAAGTACCAAGTAATGAAATCAACCTTTGTATCAGCAAAAAAAAGGGGGGATTGTGATGCATAAGTTGTCCCTAGGGGTATTTTGTATCACTCTCACATTCATACTATGATGTACCCGCAAAGGTTGATTTCATTACCTGTTACTTGGTAATACATGTTCTTGATGCACAAAAGTGCTACTTATTAGTTACACAGGAATTTTTAGGAGGGATTTTGGGATATTGCATTGAAGTCAGCATGTGCAAAATCTCCACTCTTTTTAACCAAATAATTTAAATCCATCTCAACTTGGGCAACTCATTCCAAAGATTTATGGAGGTCAGTAGAACGATTTGGTTTTCCTCCAAAGAGCCTGGAGGAAAGCCAATTTCTGGATTGAAAGAATTTATTTATTTTTTCTTTGGAAGGGTTATATTTAATTATCTTTAGCTAATGTTGTCTATTCATAGTGTAGTAAGATGTGTTAGAAACTGGTTCCCTGATTCCCCAAAGGAAATATTGTTCTCAAGAAAATAGTATGATAGTTAAATTGCTAGGATGGTTGTTGGTTTTTTTGTTTTGTTTTGTTTTATTTTAAAGTCACTATGGTTTGCCTGTACTGTCTAAAATAACTGTTAGGTTTCTGGAGCTTAGTGTGAAATCTCAAGTCTTTGAATTGATATTCCAATTAACTCCATATTATCATGATATTTAAATGATTTGAATCAATTGAATTTGAATCCTTTCCATATGTATTTGTTATTTTTTTAAATACATTGTGAGCTTGCTAATCCAATCACAGGTAAATAAAATGTTAGGTTAAAAAAAAGATTTTGTTCTATGTTCCAGGTAAAATTATGGGCTTTGTATAAGGGCTCCCAACAATCAACATAATGGCCAGCTTTTGGAGTTCAGTTTTAAAAGGGCCTTTTAGAATTACAAATATGACCTTCTGAAGAAAATATGAATAACCTCAATTTTGGTATCAAAGAGAGATAAAACCTGAGTTGACAAGGTAACTAAATTACTTAGAATCACTTAGGAAAGCTATGCAGAAATATGATAAATATGGTAAATGCGTTTCACAGGTTTAGTCCTGAGTTTTACTTTTGGTCTTAATATTAATCTATTTAAAGTATTATATTACACTGTATCCAAATGCTGTTCATGAATTGAGATGGATCCAGTGTTTTGTATTTATATTTGTTTGTTTTTGCTAATAATTCCTTTATTACTCTTATCTGTTTTTAACACTTGTCATTGACTAAAAGAGTGGTTTGATTAAAATTTTAAAGCACTGGCCTTTGACTGAAATAGAGCAATTTAAATTGATTATTTCAATAAAAAGCTTGGTAAAGATTGATATTATAAACACTCAGAAATAGCATTAACAGAGGTATAGTACAAACGTCTGTTACAAATCCAGAATGAGCAAACTGCTTGGGAATGAACTCAGTTGATACCTTTGGTGTCTAAAGGTTGTAGAAGACATGGCAGTGATGTCACTGAAGAGATGGGACCAGAATATTGAGCCTGTTTCCAGTCTTTCTACCTTGCAGATGTTGACTTTAAAAAAACCATAGAACCTATTTTACTGTATTTTTTCTTTATAATTTGATACTATACTATTGAATTTCTGCAGTGCCAGAAGATAAGACAGCACCTTTTGCATGGGTTGCCTATTACATGCTTCTGACATTTAAATTAATAAAGAATTATATCTTGAATATGCAGTTATATATTTCATTTGCTCTTATTTTCACAATGAAGATGAATAATGTAATCATAATATCCTGGGGGGAAATTCTCAAGTAAGGATATAACAATTTATAATATCACTTCTGTGATATCTGTCTAATCTAATCTATCACCAAACTATGATATCTTTGACAAATAAGAACTTCTTCAGAAAAAAAGGAGAAATGAAACACAGACAATCAATAAGTACACAAAGTACACAAGTGTATTTATTACATTTTTGCAAGCACTTGGTTCTACAGTTCAAAAACGCCACCATCAAGCTGTTGGCACATTTATGTACAAAACAGAATAATTATAATGCCTGCTACAAAGCATTCTTTGTGAAAATACAAACTCTAATACAGAGAAAAGCCAAAAGCATCAACATCATTACATGAGTTTAAAAGACATTTTAAAAAGCATCACAAACTGTTTTAAGACACAAAACTGAAACACTACAATATAGAATAGAAAGAAGTTAATAATACCTCTGCAGAACTGTAAATACTGGTACTGCACATTTTGGAATGTTGACCCCTTATAAGACAGTAAAGTGTAAAAAATAAAATAAAATCAAAACAAAATAAATTTAAAAAATGCAAAATGAACTAATACAACTTGATGCATAAACATGCCACAAGTAACTATTGAATTACCCTCTACTTACTACAAGAATTGGTAAAAATTACTGATGATGCATGACTAGTAATTGTACAAAGAAGAGTTTTACTCAAGAATTTTTATTAGAAATGCACTTACACTGAGAAAGAATTCACAATGATCCAATAAGTGCACAAACTAGCTAGGTTTTCTTTAAAAACACTGACAAAAATGTCTTGTCAGAATACATCACTTTAAAAGACACTTTACAGCATTCTTGTAGCATTAGAAATAGGCAAAATAAAAATAAAAACACCAAATTTGGTCCAATAATACTTTTTTTTCATTTTTTGTATCTTTTTATGTGTTTTTGTTTGTTTTTAGACAGGTACTTCTTTCAGATTAACATGACTGACTTTCTCTTAATACTTTCTTACTGAAAATAAAGGTTCAGATATATTACTAACATTTCCAAACAATAGCTCCAGTAGCAGCCATTAACTCCACTTTAACATTATACAGGTAAACCAGTATGTGTGTAGGAAAGCTACAAGCCAAGCTCTTACAATTATGGAAGCCTCCTCAAAAAGATCACATACATTCTATCTATAGTTCAGACAGGTGCAATCCACTTAATTGTTTAAAGCAGGTAAAAAGACTCTGGCTCTTAAGGTTGCTGTATTATAGATATAGCATTTTTATAAATATAGCTAAGCAAAAATTGCGCAGATCAGCACATGAACAGCTCCAGTTTAGCATAGCCATTTTGGGATTACAGAGGTCATTCTGTAGAAACCTATACATAACTCTATGTAACATTTGTCTATACACTGCAAATCTTGAAGGTAACTGTGGTCATCATACGCTTTGAAAAAGACGCATGGCCATGCATTACAAGCACCACGGTCTGCATGCTCACAATATAAACAGGAATAGCTATCAATGAAACTTTAAAATAGTGAATACTCCATTAAGTACATTAAGAATAATACAATGTTAACAAAGATAAGAAGCACTTCTTTTTGTTTTTTACCTACTCTTACAAATTTAGAAATTGCACCTTGGATTGTTTTTAAAATGTTCTCAGGACCCTCCATCAAGATGCCCACTGGTCCATCTGGCAAGATTTCCAAATCTGAAGGAATGTCAGCAGTGTGCCTCCTCAAAAAATTGTACATGGTGTACGAGTGGTCCCTTAGAAGTATACCTGTAGTTAAAGTACTTACTAAAATCCAAACTAAAAAGTATAAAAAGCCATTTGTTCTTTTTCAAAAACATATAAGAAAAAAAGTGTTATGCATAACACATATGTAGTGGTTTTTAAAAAAACATCTCTGTATTTGACGATAGTTAGTATTCTGGATCTAACAGAAAATCATTTTAGGATGCAGGAAAGGCTGTTTCAGGAGCTTTGTAGTAGAAACTGATCACATAAGCTATTAACTAATTAAGAAACCAAGTGCTGGACAACCAAGAATTATATAGGGGCAATGTACAAGTCACCCTACTATGTTTTGTGAGAAGCACTTTTTCATTTTGATTTTAAAAATGGAAAGATGGGTGGCCTTTAGTTAAACAACAAAGCAAATAATGGTAGAAAGTAAGACAAGGTTTCCCTTATGTGTAGGCATTAAGTCGCTCTTTGGAGCGGGTAGAATGAATATCATGTAATTCTTGTTCTTCCTTTGATTTAATATCCTCATACTTCTGCATTCTGCAAGCATCTTTCACATAGGCCCAGTTAGCAGACAGAACCATAAGATAGTGGACCTAGGAAGGATGGAAGGAAGGAAGGAAGGAAGGAAGGAAGGAAGGAAGGAAAGGAAGGAAGGAAGGAAGGAAGGAAGGAAGGAAGGAAGAAAACTGGTGGTTTTAATCACATTATTTAATATTACATTTTATCATACCCACTTGAATACTTTTAGAATGTATGTACTTTAAAAGCTTTTTACTAAAATAATCAGGAATTTTAAAATACAATTACATTCTTAAAATAAGTCATGGCAAACAAAAAACAAATCAAAAATACTAATTTGCTTGCTATTCTTAATTTTGGAATTATTCCTTTTCTCTATGGTTTTGGCTTGTTGGAAATATGTTCATATATATTCCTGTTTGTTTTTGTTTTTAGTTGTTCAGTAATTATTTAGCCTTTTGGTTATGCTCCAGCTCATCTACTCACTTTATTATGTATTCCTATTGACTATGAAAACCCCAATAATTTTGCTAAGTATCAAAGTAAGTGTGTGCGTGTGTAAGTTTTTGAAGTTCACAGAACTGTTTCTGATCATTTCTATCCATATCAGTGCAGAATTATTACACTACAATGTTTTGTCTTTTCTTCAAACTAACACAACTGCATCTTTTGTTCTGTCTTAACATTAACTTTAATAACTTTATTTCTTTTAAACTTCCTACCTACCTAGCTGCTGCACTTATTTCAATGCTGAGAATATACATTTGTTATATAAGGAGCTACTGCTTGTCCGCAAAGGCACCTTCTTGCTGTACAGCAGGGGTGATTTAATGTTCTTGCTGCTGTAAGAACAACTTCTAGAAAATGGCTATCAGAAGACAAATTCTCTCTCGTGGCCAGTGGCTTCAGATTTTGGTGGGAAGGGGGGATTTGATGGGTAAAAAAGTATTTCTTAATTTCTCCTATAGGAATCCAGTCTTCTATGGAGATTAAAAGGGGATTTAAGGAACATAGCCAATTTAAAAGGATCACTTTATCTCCATGCCAGGCTCAGTTCTTGGAAGTCAAGATGCAGTGGAACTAAACAGGTATGGAAATGGAGATGTCAGAAAACAGATTGGTACTTTTGGGACAATGTTGTCAGAAACAGAGCTTACAAAGAGACAATCTAAGATCGAGGGTGAAGCTTTCCAAATAATTGATCAGAAGGCCTCAGAGTGCATGCAGTTATTTTACTTACAAGCGTCATATATAGCCTGAGAGCAAAATTAAGGATTTTATGGGGTTCTGAACAAAGGCCAATTTTCAGAAACGTTTGTACAATTGCTTTTAGTATCTATGAAGATTCTCAGTTATCCAGGTCATAGTTGTATAAAAAGCACTTTTTTATTTTGAAAGGCAACTTGACTAATTTTTTGAGGAAAAACAAGATATTTCGTTTCCTACTCTGGAAGCGTCATCTATTGTATTGGACGCTGTGGGAGATGGAAGGGCAGATTAGTAGGTGGGAGGGGAAATGATACATTCTGATAGGATGGTGGGGGGTGCAATGGAAATGAAAAGATTGTGTTTTCTTTGCATTCAATTAGTCTTAACATTCTCTGAGAGCCATTGTGGTTACTTGGAGTTTTATCTGTGACCTCAGAGCCACCTGAATCAGAGGTGTCGAATCTTTTTTGGAACAGCCAGAAGGACTGCATTGTAGATTGGGGGTAGGTGGTGCCTTATCCATCCTCTTCTGTTGAGAGGGGAGTTGCCTTGCCAGTCCAGTTGCCTTTTCAAAATAAACACTTTTTATGCTTTTAGTATGAACATCTGAAAAATACAGGACTATAACTCAAAATCCAAACAGAAATTTTCACCCATACCTGACAACACATCTTTATCATAGGGCTTACACTGATTGTCTCACTATATGAAGTATATGTGTTTACCATATGAAGCAATGAAAATTTTATCTTAGCTGTGACATTTTATCATTGTGAACATTCTGACTATAGTTGTTTTAGCAAGAATTGTGTTTATACAGCCAAGAGTAAAAGAGTTACAAAATTATAATATAAAATAATTAAATGTATTATATAGTGAACAAAATCATCTACCTGGCACTCTTAAAAATTAAGCTACTTTAAAGAATCAACCCCTGTTCTAGTCTGAAAAATATAATAATAACAACCACCAACTTTGGTAGTTGCTGTGCATGGAGTGTATCCCCAAACATTAGCAATTCAAAACCCCAAAACATTTACCCCTTTTGGGGAGTGTTAGTAAGATTTGGGAAGAGGTTTAAGGATCGAAAGGAATATACAATGTATCACAAGGTTTAAGACAACCACTCTCAGTCTTGATTTTGTTAAAAATATAAAGAAAACCTTTTGTTGGCCAAATTTGGTAATTTTGCCATTCAATTTTGGTGTTGTGATTTCAGTTTGTTCTGGGCCTACATGATGTCCATAAAACACTGAACTATGAACTCGGAAATTGTTGAAATTAGCAAATATTTGTTGCCTATTTCAAAAGAGCCAAGAAGGAATAGTTAATGTAAAAGTTTAATGTTTGCAGGATCAGTATGTTTGATTTTGTGTATATAATTCTTTGAGTGCTTAAAACTGCATTCCAGGCAATCATCAATGAGTTGTAGGACAACTGAACAGGATGTTATTATTTTGACTAATAATCACAATGTTTACTAGAGAATTCCCTATTGGGTTCATATGCCCTATCTCTTTTGACATGTATTTCCACACATTTTTACCTGATGGAGCCTCAAAGTTCCTGTGATTAGCTTTAATGTTATAAGGATCCCAAGGACATAGATTAGAGTTTATTATAAAAGCAAAGTTGTCTAAATCTTACCATAGCAATGACAGCTGCTCCAGCCCCAGCAAGGGCTACAATAAACAAATGGAATGTCATGTTCAGCTACAAAAGGAAGAAAACAATTACAAACTAAGAACACCAACTGAACCCATACTATGCAAATATCACTGTGCACACACAAATAGTCATATTGTTAAAAGTTTTGAAATACATTGATTTCTTGAATTCACTACTATTATTCATTTTTTTCTTTACGGTGCCTTTGAAAATTGGGAAAAGCTGTTTAGTTTCATTGATAGCCAAGCTATCATTGCAAAAAAGTAAACAGGGTTTGAATTTTTTTCCTCAGTATTTTCCTGCTGCCTTTTCTCTCTTTTTCCCAGATGGAAGCAAAACTACATTTATCTGAAGAAGAGAAAGATCAAAAGTGCAATCTAGTCAAAATGTTATTTCGCCTCTTCTCTTCTTAAATAAACAAATATGAAAAGCTAATCTATGATTTAACTGAAGCAGATGAGATGAGGTATATACAGCAATATAATTTTAATCTTCCCAATCATGGCTTGGACATGAAAAATAATTATGTCTGAACTGACCCTATGGCTAAAGAAACTGATGATATGTTGCCCCAATGAAAGCTCAGGTTGGTACATTTTATCATTTTCTATACTAAGGCATGGAAAGTGTTTGACTAAAAGATAGTGGCCCACTGAGTTTCATTTTCAACTGAAAATGAGCAATGGTAAGTACTTAATTAATGTGTAAATCATCCATAAAAATATTTTCCTCATATTATTATTAAAGACACCACTTTTGGTATTAATCATTCAGTAATTTGTTCAATCAAAATATGATGGTATTAAGGACTTTATTAATGACCATTCAGATCAACACCTTCATCAGTTGAAAAGGACCTACAACAAACAGAATCATCAGAATTAACTATTTAACTTTTTGCTGTTAAATATTAATGAATTGGAAAAGCATTATACAATAACAAAACTTTTCATAGTTTTGTTTACCTCAGTAGATTCACACATCCTGAGGAAATTTTCAGATGCTGTACAAATCTTTTTTTCCTCTCCAATTGTTACAATTCCTGGAACAGATAAAATAGGCAGTGATTTTTGATGCATATTTATCATGTATTCATTAGTGAAATTGTCAATTAATAAACTTAAATATAGCTTTATGTATAAGAATAGCCAATTAATTGATAGCATGGCATTTAAACACAATTTAAAGAATAACCTTGTTTTAAGAATCAGGCGGTTGTTGCTGATTGCAATTTTTTGTACAAAAATATCACTGTTTTCTGCTTTCACAAGTTTAACATACTATGGTTATGAAAAGGTCAATTATACAGGTGAAACTCAAAAAATTAGAATATCGTGCAAAAGTTCATTTATTTCAGGAATGCAACTTAAAAGGTGAAA